>JAPMLY010003659.1:0-14319 GCA_026401115.1 Tetraselmis chui | reverse complement strand
CACAACATCCCTCCACTCTCCCTCACCAACCCTATCGCCTCCACAATCCGCGCCCACTTCACCACTCAAGACAACGCCCTCCTCGCCTCACTCCGGGACAAAGCCACACACATCACCGACCCTCACACATATAAACAAGCCTACTGCGATTTCTCTCCCCGCAAAACACACGCCTCCCTCCTCCCCCGCCTCACCCCCCTTTGGAAAAATAACATCACCAAATGGTCACAAGTCCTCCTCAGAGCCACCTCATCCTCCTTCATCCTCAAATCATGCAAATCCGTCACCACACTCACGGGGTCCACCACCCCACTCTCAGTTCCCATCCGCCTCCTCGCCGCAATCCTCACCGAACCCCTCAATACTATCCACAACCGCCTCCCCATCACAAGCCTCACTACCAACCAAGCATCCCCCCCCACCACTATACACCCCTCATGGATTCCCCTCCTCTCCCCTCACCTACCCCGCTCACCCCCCACCCTCTCATCCGGCATCTACACCTCCCGCACCACTCACCCCACCCCCACCGCACCCACCACACACTTAGACACAGAATACCTCACCCCCTCAGACCACCACTACCCCCCCTGCGACGTAACACGCATCATTTCCAAACACAAGGACACAGAATACGGCCAAACGCAGTACATGGTTGAATGGGCCCCGGAACACCTCACGGAATGGGACATTCAGTTACAACTCGACGACGGCTTCCGCCTCATCTCCTCCACTCCCACATCGGTATGCCTCCCCACCCCCTCCCCCACCGCTTGCTCCATCTGTCACGACCCACTGAACACAGAACCCTCCTCCACCTGCTGCACATGCCCGCACTTTGCCATACACTCCCAATGCCGCCCAGCTCAGGGACCCGCCACATGGCAGTGCGACTGGTGTGCCCGCGGCCAACAACACGACCTCACCCACCTCCACGAAGTCCAGTGGGCCCCATGCCTACAACTCCACGACACCATCAGTGAGACCCCCTCCGGCCCCACCGCCCTCACCGCATTTAATTCCGGTTTTGTCCCCTCCACCACACCCATCCTACCAGAACCCGGACCCCCTCCGTGGTCGCACCCCCTAATCACATTCAACCACGACCCCATTAACCCCGACCTCGACATGCTCCCTACCGGTAAATTCGCCATCCACGCGCACCCATCACTCCACGACACCACCATACTATGCACTCCCGACGGCCGCGCGGTCACCACCCTTAACGGCCCTCGCGTCCGTCATCTCTACCAACTCTTCCGCCCCGACCTCTCGCATCATACGTTTGAAGAGGAGGTCTACCACCTCCTCACCCGCCTAGGCTCTCGATCAGAAATCCACTCACCCACACCGGCCACCACCACCCGTAATAGATGGGCCACTAGAGAAGACCTACTCACAGCTCTCCGTCACACATTCCACATACAGACAGAACTATACTCCGACCCCCTCAATAAATCCCTTCACTCCCACACCTACCACTCCCTCTACCCCGAAGATATAGCCTTCTCATCTAGCGGCAGCAATGCCCCACACACATGGCAAGGCACCAACATCGCCAACCCCGAATACGACCACGAATGCATGAGACGTGCCATGGAACATGCAATCACCAGCGCACACCTCACAGCCCCACACACACCCAGCGCAACCATCCTCATCCTCCCCCGATGGGAACACACACCCTACCGCCACTCCAAATACATCAACTCCCCATACACCCACCACCTCTATACTCTCCCCAATGACGCGAACACCTTCCTACCCCCAGACCAACACACTGGCAACCCCACCCCTACCCCATTCGGCACACGCTGGATGGTCGACATATACCTCGTCGCCAACCCCCTCGCACTCTCCACCCTCCCGTCACCCACAGCCATGACCGCACTCCATAACACTCTTGAATCTATCTACGACACACACCTCCCCATCCCCACCATCACCCCCCCTCCTCCCCACCTCTTCAACACCTACTCACCCCACTCAGCAGGCATATACCACCTCCCCCCAAACCCAACTCACCCCATCACGCACCCCCTCCCAGAACGCATGCTACTAACGTACCACCCCACCAGAGGCACTCTCGCTTGGAACTGGCAGGACTTTGTCTACACTGACGGCTCGAAAAAAGGAGGCTCGACCCCCCTCGGAGCAGCAGCTACCCACCCCGCCTCGGACACCAAAATCAAAATCCTGGTGACCTCTACCCCTCCCTCACACACAATTAATCGCGCTGAACTAGCTGGCATAGACATAGGCCTCCAACTTGGCCGCACCCACCTCCTTACCGACAGTGCGTGCTCCCTCCGCCTCATACAAGGATACTTAAACTGCCCTTCAGCCTATAGACACAACATCCACCGCGACACCCTCCTCTCCATCACACACACCCTTAAAACCCGCTGCGACGCAGGCATCCGCACACACCTCGGCAAAATCAAAGCACACAACCACTCCCTAGGTAACGACCTCGCAGACACCCTCGCCAACCACGTAGCGGATGGTCACCCACCCGACACTACATACACCACAGGTTCAGACGTCCCAATAGGCCACTGGACATGGCCATACATCCTCATCCCACAAACCCTAGGGGACCCTTTACCCTACAGATACACCAACCTCAAAGCTGATGCACACACCTACAGCTCCAATCACACACACATACCCCTCTCGCAAACAACCAAACACGGTGCCCTCCTCGCCCGCGCCGCGAAGGACGGGGCCGATTTCTCTTTCCACAAAAAACACTCAACCCTCACAAATATCCAGTTCACACACAAGCAAGAATTCATGTGGGGAGTTCACAACACTCGCCTTCTTACACATAACCCCACCCTGCGTTGCCCCCTCTGTGGTCAATTCACTAGCAACGGCCACATGGCCGGTAACTGCCCCACCATGTCTGGCCTAAGACAGGACCGACACAACAGCGCGCTACAACTCCTACTCTCCCTCCTGGAACGCCACAACGGAGGACGCTGGGAAACCATCACTGCAGACTTCGGTAACAAACCCATAAAATCATTTGCTACCCCCACCCCTACCCACACTCCACTTGACTGTCACCCACCCCACCCCACCCACATGCCCACCCGCCTTGTTGCTACAGACGAAGGTCTCTCGCCCGACTCCCTAACCTCGTGTCCCGCCGTCCTCCCACCTGAGATTCTCCCCCCCGCGCTACGACCCCCCGCACACAAACCGGACTTCATCCGCATCCTCGAACCTCGATTCGTTGGTCACTCAAACGGTCGCCGACGTTACGCATCCATAAAAAAGATCCAGATAGGGGAATGGAAGTACTGCACAAACATTAACCTCTCCCACACAGCCAACCTCATACGTGCCAAATACACACCCCTTGCAAACGCCATCCGCAGCCACTGGCCAGGCACAGTGGTAGACATCCTTCCCATCGTCATGAGCCGCACAGGTACACCGCACTCCTCCACCATCACGAGTCTCACCTCCCTCCTCACCGCCCGCACCGACCCTCCTGATAAACTCGTCTCCAAAGCACGACTAGACACGTCTCGCATCCTTGCACAGCTCCACACGCATACCGTCCAATGGCTACATCACCTCCTACTCTTATACCGCATCAAGTCCCGCACGACCTCCCGCCGCGCCTCCGCACATTACCCCTCTGCACGCCCCTAACTGCACGCAGCCCTCGCCTCTTCTTGCACTCCTCCCCGGGGGGGAGTAAAAGCCCCGAACCCCATTGGAGAGGTTGGATTTAGGTGGTTAACGGTCTAGCCCTGACTTGTAAGTTCCATGTATGGGATAGTTGGGAGGGCCCAGAGACAGCAGCCGACGCATCCGGCTTTTGGTGAAAAACCGGCGCATACGGTACATGTTGTAAACAATTTCAATTTCAATTTCAATAGCATGTTATTGACCTTTCATTCGTTGTTGTCTCTATTCGTAGATTTCTGCGAAAAGGAAACAATACCTTGACGAGTTGATAACAATTTGGGTGGTCAAGCGATGTCGGCCATTCGGGATTATGGAGTCGGACACATAGCTCAAGGATGTGATGTCTGCTATTTCGGGAGGCGCATATAGCGGTCCATGTCGTGAGACGGTAATGCGTTGCATGGCGTCCTTGGCTCAAAAGGTAATTACTGTTGGTTTATTAATGTATGACTGCGGGTTGCCTTTAAAAATAACTAAGGTAATTAATTTTGCTTGTTTCAGTCACTTGTTGAAACAGGAGTCATGATGAACGGGTTGTTTCAAGACGGATTGAAGCCGTGCATATGTGGAGATATTTGGGGGGAGAATTCTGTTCCATTGTTGGCGGTAATGGTGCATTGGATCGACGGATCGTGACATTGAAATTTGAAATTGTTTACAACAATACCAGTAAAAACCGGCTGCTGTCTCTCGGCCCCCCCTTTTGCTATGCTCAACCTGTAGTTGGACTTCTAAGCGTGAGGTAGACCGTGAACCACTAATCCCAACCTCTCCAATGGCAGTAACGATACCGTCTAAAACATACCCGTATCCAGGTATTTATAATTTTTTTGATCTATACGTATTTGTTTTTGGATACTGTATGAAAAATAAAATGTCGCTAGTCTCCACGTTACGCGGCCCGCTCCAGCCGCTGCGGGGTCGCTGATCAGCAAGGCTGTCCAGCTGGAGCTGGTCGAGGCGAACCTGCCTGACCTCGGCTCCCGTGCGACTCCGGTCGTGCCGGAGCTTGGGGGGAAAGGCAGGTGAAAAACCCCCCTCGCATAGGTCGTCGTCGGTCCCGCCCCGATCCGTGCTCCACCCCGCCCGAGGTATTAGCCGCTCCTCACGACGCAGCTCGCCACCTAGCCGAGTCTTCTCTCCTCCTTCGGGGGCTGAGGAGAGAGAATAACTAGGCTGCAGACGGTGTCCGGCTGGCTCTCCTGCCCCCGAGCCAGATTTTCTCCCGTCCCCTGTCCTTTTCCCGTCTGGTTCCAACACCTATCTGATCGCGCTGTGGCCGTCCGTACCCTCCCCCGGTGGTTTACGTTGTTAGGGGGTCGCCTTTACGAGCAGTGTGCCGTTACGATAACCCTAGGCACACTGCCTGAGGCAGCCTATCGATAACCGGGTACCGACTAGGGAAGGGGTTGGAAGAACACAGGGATCGAGTCGCCGGTCCTCAAAAGATGGTGGGTACGGGAATTTTTCCAAAAACCCCCCGTACCGGGCTTTTCCGGCGGCGGGCGATCCTAAGGACCGCCGCCGCCAGACCGTGCCGCTCCTCCGGCTGCGACCAGCCTCCGTCCTGCGTAGCATCAGGCCTCGCCCCCAGGGGAGACTTGAGACTCTCACAGGGCTGGCGACTGCTAGCGAGCGCTGTCCCAAGCGCTGCTTCCCAGCTGTCCGCCGCCAGCTCCAACACCCTCGTCCCTCCGCTGATCTGTCCGTACCCCATTTCGCCAAAAAATATTTCGCAAACGCCGCCCCCGCCCCATCGTCGGGAGAGTATCTGCGAGTATTTAGTCGCGAAAAAGACATATCGGACAGGCCGAGCGGGAGATCTCTGTGCCGGTGTACGGATATTATGTTTTCCAAAACCCTCCGTACAGGGCTTCCCGACAGCTGCTGATCCCGCGGATCGCAGCTGCCGGTACCTCGTTCAGCCCCCTACCGTGCCAGGCCTGGCACGGCTATGGGGTTACCAGCGCCCACCGCGTGGAGGTAGAGGTAGGTGCCGACGGGCCTGCGAGCGCACCCCTCTCCGGGGCCGCCGCCGCTGCGCCGCCGGCGGGCGCCGGATCGTGGCAACTTATGAAGCGCTTGGTTATTTGCGAGCCCTACGGAAAGGTTTCCCACACAGGTGAGAATATTTTGCAAACGACAAAGCGCAGACTTGCTGGAGTGAATGTGGGAGAGCTTGTCGAAGCAGACGACTTGGAAGGCGTCGAAGCTGTGGACATTGTGCATGAATCAATATTCAGTAAGGTAAGAGTTAGTTTAGATTTTGGCTTTTTGTTTTTGCTTGTTATGTATGTTTCTGAATGAAGATGGTTTGACGGTTGCCTAGGTGTGCGACAATGATGTAAATATGAAGAAAGGATGGGGTGCATTGGATGGACATACCTGTGTTACTCATGGCATTCAGTTGTGTGTCAACAAGTTCGTGGAGGAGCCGCACATCAAGGATTGTTCCCGAGCAATGCAAGGTCAGAGTGCCCACTTTTCTAGGAGCACTTTGGGCGCTGCCAAGCTGTCGGAGATTCAAACTCGGATGGGTCTTCCCACAGGTAAGCCAAGTACCAAGTCAGCCACTCGTTGGTTAGGCTTGTTTCCTCAGGCTGTGTGGTTTGTGCAGAACGCTGAAGCAATTACCGAGTATATGTTACAAGTAAGTACTGTCTTGCGGTGTTTTCATTGCATTATTGTGAAGTTGTATTACTGTTCATTTACTGAGATGTTAATTCTATACTAGGTACCCAATGGTTGCGTTGCCAATGACGATGGGAAGGTGTATTCGGACTTCGCCATCAACACCGAGGATTGGGAGACTATTCGAGAGCTAGCTGCGATCCTGTGGCCAGTGGCTGAAGTTGTGAATTTACTGCAGGGGGACTATGTTACCATATCACTTGTTTACCCAATGTTAGGCACTCTGTTAGAGTAGCTGTCGTCACACAGGCCCGTTTCACTGCAAGATGAGCGGAAGGATGTGGACTTG
The DNA here is from genome assembly GCA_026401115.1 of Tetraselmis chui. Taxonomy (NCBI): domain Eukaryota; kingdom Viridiplantae; phylum Chlorophyta; class Chlorodendrophyceae; order Chlorodendrales; family Chlorodendraceae; genus Tetraselmis; species Tetraselmis chui. Next base: position 7,634 of record JAPMLY010003659.1, on the reverse strand, counting down.
TACACCATCGAAGCGAAGGACATGGAGCCTCATATGGCGGAGGCAAGGGAAAGTCTGCGGGCCGGAATCATTGAGCGTTTTTTCACGAACATAAGGGAGAACGATTACATCAAGATAGGGATTGCGACATTGCTGGACATTCGGTGAGTACCTTGTAATGGTTGTGTGTGCATGTGTTTAAATTTTGCACATTTGTTTCTATTATATACCTGATAAATATATTAAATGTTGATAAATAGATGTGATTGTATCTGAGCGTCCTTGTGTGTGTGTGTGTGTGTGTGTGTGTGTGTGTTTGCGTGTATATGCTTATGCATATTTGTATGAGTGCGTGCAATTGTGTGTGTGTGTGCGTGCTTGTATGTGCATGTACTTCTGCATGTGTGTTTGTGTGTGTGTGTCTTATACATGTGTGTTTGTGTGTGTTTGTCTTATGCATGTGTGTGTGTTTATCTGCTTGTGTGTGTGTTGGCTTGTATGTGCATCTACGTATGTGTATGCATCTACGTATGTGTATGTGTATGTGTGTGTGGTGTGCGTTTGTGTACCTATTTTGTATGCTCTCTACGTGTTCCTGTGTGTGTGTGTGTGTGTATGCAAATTTACCTGTGCATTTGCTATGCTAACTAAAATTGTGAATTGTGCAGGTTTAAGAATCTGGACTGCAATGGCATTCGTCCCGACTTTGCGCCTACAATTTTGGCGGCTGCAAGAAGAGAATTCGGAGAGCAGTGGCGCACAGAGCCGGAAGAGGGCGAGGCAGAAGGCGGTGCTTATCCAAGCAAGCAAGCTACAGAGCTTGGCAAGCAATTGATGTCGTCGAAGAGTAAGTCTTTCACTACATTCCTTTCGGGGGATTTGACTGGGAGTGTGACGCCCTCTATAGCCAAGCACGTGGAAAAGGATGACTTAAGAGCTGCCCCAAGAAACGGACAAAGACATTTGTGTGTTGACATGGTGGAAAACACATGCAGCTATGTACCCCGACTTGGCTTTAATGGCGCGGCAGTACTTATCTATGCGTGCTACCTCTGCTGCATGCGAGCGTTTGTTCAACAAAGCGGGGCGAATGCATGACGCGTTCAATAAGAACACCAAGGAAGATAGCCTAGAGGATGCCTTGTTAGTCTCATGTAATTGTTGAATATGGTTGTATGCGCGAGGGATATGGTTGTCACAAGTCTATATAAAATGTAAGAAATGGTTGTCTTAAACCTGTTTTCATCCATATTTTGTGCATTTAATGTTCATTTGGTGGACTCGCACTGGCCATGCGATAAACCATTTGGCATTACTTGTCACATCATATGTGAAAAATGGTACTGCATCGGAATCTGTTTCCCTGTGATGGAAAGTGTCTTTTTTGAGCCGGAGGGCTATAAACTCACATACGTTGCTTGTAGCACTTGCCGGAGGGACCAAAAGCTTTGCTAAATTGTATGGGATAGACTGTAAAGTACTAAATATGTGTGCAGCGGGCAGAAAGTATGGGAAGTGAATTGTACGTATCTACTGTATGGGATCCAAGCATGAGCAGGCGCGTAGAACTAGTAGAGATGTAAAAAATTTATTTACAGTACAGATTTCCCCCAAAATGCGCAATTTGTATCAATTTGCATGAGTACTTCGAGTACTTGTTGGAATCGCGAACCCAACGAATCCAACGGAACCAAAAATAATGAAGTACTCATGTACTCGGTTCCGGAACCAAAAACACAGGTACTTGCTGGATCCGAACCCTAGAATCACAGGTAATCGCGGGATCCGGACCCTAGAATCACAAGTAATAGCGGGATCCGGACCCTAGAATCACAGGTAATCGCGGGATCCGGACCCTAGAATCACAGGTACTCGCTGGATCCGATCCCTAGAGTCATAGGTAATCGCGGGATCCGAACCCTAGAATCACAGGTAATCGCGGGGTCCGAACCCTAGAATCACAGGTAATCGCGGGATCCGGATCCCTTTTTAAGAGGTACTCACTAGTTCCGGATCCTTAAAAATCAAGTACTCATGGATCCGAACCCAACCAAAAAATGGCGGATCCATTCCCTGAAAAGGAGAAGAGCGTGTGTTAAGCGATCGGCGCCACGCTCGCCCCACCTTGTTTTCAGTCTCACCTAGCCTTCAGCCTACCGATGCTCTCGACCGGATGTGGTTCTTTAAAACCGACCCGCGAAATTTCGGGCCGTGCGTACTTTAATTAATATTTTTATTGTTTTTCCTCGAGGCAACGCCGCAACGCTCACCTAACTTAGCGAGGAGTGAACCTTTCCCACGACGGAAGGGGGGAGTCAACACGAGCCGTGCCCGTCTATGCTTTTGTGTGCCTACACGCTCTTAACAACCTTTTGCTTTTTGCTTGATTTGCTTGATTTGCTTTTTTGTCGCCGGTCGCTCACATGCGTCGGCTAATTCGCCCATAGAAAGTTTTCCCGCTACATGTCAGACTAGTACATTACGCAGTACATTTTGAACCGCTTCATATCGGCAACTCGTCGGTGGCGGCACGTTCATGTGAGCGCATGTCGCTACACCTAACCGGCCTAAGACACACGCTACAAGCACTACACCTTCGACCAAGATGGCACCTTCCTCGACGCAAGCTAGGACGACGTCAAGACCTCGGCTACCTTAGGGGGGTGTTAGCACTAGCATCCCGTTGCCTACTGCTTATGTACAAGGTAGCTACTTGTCATTCCAGTACTTAGTGTTTTTCTATTAGCGGTACTCTATTCCCTACTAGTGGCGGTCGGCCGGCCCTGCCGGTGCCTTCGGCGGCCGCCATATCTCTCCTTTTCACTTCTCTAGTCACCACACCCGGGCCCCTTGTGGGGCCGGCACGACCTACATATAACTATCCGTTCCCGATTTCGAGAGTGCTTCATGGCCAATGTCATGATCGAGCAAGGGAGTTGTACGGCATAGATACTCGGTGGGCTCCAACGGCCTTTAGCGAATAACACAACGGAGAGGGGATTAACATAAGACTTGGTGCTTTGACATCTAATGATCGGGAGAAAGTGCCATGGCATGATGGTTGCTATTAGATGCATGGCGACGTCCTAGTCGTGCCCCGTGTGGAGGAGAGCGCGAAGACGATGCCATCATGAGCAGACTGCGATGAAAGAATTCGACGGTGCTTTGCAACTGTCGAGATCGACCGCCACCGAAGACGCCTTGTACGATCTAGGTAACGGATGGTTTTGAAAACAATTGCCCGTACCTACCACCCGTCGCGAGGACTCTTGTTCATACATGGTGGCGTAAGATCTAGACATAGAAGTCTACGGATCAGAGGAAAAGGAAAAATACGCAAATGGCAAGAGCTCTGGCCCCCCCGACTGCACGTGGGCTACGGCCCCCCCAATAATCCCCAAGATGTGGAAAACCTAGCAAGGTAAGGCCAGGGATCGATGATATTGTGGATATTTTACAAGCGCATTTCGCTACAATTTCGGATATATTTCGCATTCGGGGTATCCAATAACACCACGAAAGGCGTCTATATAGTCCGGATGATATCATCGATCCCAAGCAAAAAAAAAAAAAAGGACGACCCCCCCCCCCCCCCCCCCCCCCCCTTTGAGTTCCGGAACGACGCACATGTCAAGCCCGCATGTGTTGAGGAACGATCGCTACTACGTTTTGGTTGAACGGAACGGAGCGGTGACAACAAGCCTCGTCGAATCTTATAAATCTAGCGACATTTGAGCTTTGCTTATACACTTTGCAAAGTGGTAAATAAGACGGTAAAACAAATATTCGAAACCTTGTATGTTCATGTTACTTTTAATTCGGAGGGGGTGGGGTGGGGGGGGGGGGCAACTACCAGGGTTGATTAGAATTTTAATTCCATGTCTACGAACAGCGGCGCGCATTGAAGATAGGTGTGTCGCTAGGTGACATTGTTCTTGGTCGCTCACATGCGTCGGCTAATTCGCCCATAGAAAGTTTTCCCGCTACATGTCAGACTAGTACATTACGCAGTACATTTTGAACCGCTTCATATCGGCAACTCGTCGGTGGCGGCACGTTCATGTGAGCGCATGTCGCTACACCTAACCGGCCTAAGACACACGCTACAAGCACTACACCTTCGACCAAGATGGCACCTTCCTCGACGCAAGCTAGGACGACGTCAAGACCTCGGCTACCTTAGGGGGGTGTTAGCACTAGCATCCCGTTGCCTACTGCTTATGTACAAGGTAGCTACTTGTCATTCCAGTACTTAGTGTTTTTCTATTAGCGGTACTCTATTCCCTACTAGTGGCGGTCGGCCGGCCCTGCCGGTGCCTTCGGCGGCCGCCATATCTCTCCTTTTCACTTCTCTAGTCACCACACCCGGGCCCCTTGTGGGGCCGGCACGACCTACATATAACTATCCGTTCCCGATTTCGAGAGTGCTTCATGGCCAATGTCATGATCGAGCAAGGGAGTTGTACGGCATAGATACTCGGTGGGCTCCAACGGCCTTTAGCGAATAACACAACGGAGAGGGGATTAACATAAGACTTGGTGCTTTGACATCTAATGATCGGGAGAAAGTGCCATGGCATGATGGTTGCTATTAGATGCATGGCGACGTCCTAGTCGTGCCCCGTGTGGAGGAGAGCGCGAAGACGATGCCATCATGAGCAGACTGCGATGAAAGAATTCGACGGTGCTTTGCAACTGTCGAGATCGACCGCCACCGAAGACGCCTTGTACGATCTAGGTAACGGATGGTTTTGAAAGCAATTGCCCGTACCTACCACCCGTCGCGAGGACTCTTGCTCATACATGGTGGCGTAAGATCTAGACATAGAAGTCTACGGATCAGAGGAAAAGGAAAAATACGCAAATGGCAAGAGCTCTGGCCCCCCCGACTGCACGTGGGCTTCGGCCCCCCCAATAATCCCCAAGATGTGGAAAACCTAGCAAGGTAAGGCTAGGGATCGATGATATTGTGGATATTTTACAAGCGCATTTCGCTACAATTTCGGATATATTTCGCATTCGGGGTATCCAATAACACCACGAAAGGCGTCTATATAGTCCGGATGATATCATCGATCCCAAGCAAAAAAAAAAAAAGGACGACCCCCCCCCCTCCCTTTGAGTTCCGGAACGACGCACATGTCAAGCCCGCATGTGTTGAGGAACGATCGCTACTACGTTTTGGTTGAACGGAACGGAGCGGTGACAACAAGCCTCGTCGAATCTTATAAATCTAGCGACATTTGAGCTTTGCTTATACACTTTGCAAAGTGGTAAATAAGACGGTAAAACAAATATTCGAAACCTTGTATGTTCATGTTACTTTTAATTCGGAAGGGGTGGGGGGGGGGGGGGGGGGGGGGCAACTACCAGGGTTGATTAGAATTTTAATTCCATGTCTACGAACAGCGGCGCGCATTGAAGATAGGTGTGTCGCTAGGTGACATTGTTCTTGGTCGCTCACATGCGTCGGCTAATTCGCCCATAGAAAGTTTTCCCGCTACATGTCAGACTAGTACATTACGCAGTACATTTTGAACCGCTTCATATCGGCAACTCGTCGGTGGCGGCACGTTCATGTGAGCGCATGTCGCTACACCTAACCGACCTAAGACACACGCTACAAGCACTACACCTTCGACCAAGATGGCACCTTCCTCGACGCAAGCTAGGACGACGTCAAGACCTCGGCTACCTTAGGGGGGTGTTAGCACTAGCATCCCGTTGCCTACTGCTTATGTACAAGGTAGCTACTTGTCATTCCAGTACTTAGTGTTTTTCTATTAGCGGTACTCTATTCCCTACTAGTGGCGGTCGGCCGGCCCTGCCGGTGCCTTCGGCGGCCGCCATATCTCTCCTTTTCACTTCTCTAGTCACCACACCCGGGCCCCTTGTGGGGCCGGCACGACCTACATATAACTATCCGTTCCCGATTTCGAGAGTGCTTCATGGCCAATGTCATGATCGAGCAAGGGAGTTGTACGGCATAGATACTCGGTGGGCTCCAACGGCCTTTAGCGAATAACACAACGGAGAGGGGATTAACATAAGACTTGGTGCTTTGACATCTAATGATCGGGAGAAAGTGCCATGGCATGATGGTTGCTGTTAGATGCATGGCGACGTCCTAGTCGTGCCCCGTGTGGAGGAGAGCGCGAAGACGATGCCATCATGAGCAGACTGCGATGAAAGAATTCGACGGTGCTTTGCAACTGTCGAGATCGACCGCCACCGAAGACGCCTTGTACGATCTAGGTAACGGATGGTTTTGAAAACAATTGCCCGTACCTACCACCCGTCGCGAGGACTCTTGTTCATACATGGTGGCGTAAGATCTAGACATAGAAGTCTACGGATCAGAGGAAAAGGAAAAATACTCAAATGGCAAGAGCTCTGGCCCCCCCGACTGCACGTGGGCTTCGGCCCCCCCAATAATCCCCAAGATGTGGAAAACCTAGCAAGGTAAGGCTAGGGATCGATGATATTGTGGATATTTTACAAGCGCATTTCGCTACAATTTCGGATATATTTCGCATTCGGGGTATCCAATAACACCACGAAAGGCGTCTATATAGTCCGGATGATATCATCGATCCCAAGCAAAAAAAAAAAAAAGGACGACCCCCCCCCCCCCCCCCCACCCCCCCCCCCCCCCCCCCCCCCCCTTTGAGTTCCGGAACGACGCACATGTCAAGCCCGCATGTGTTGAGGAACGATCGCTACTACGTTTTGGTTGAACGGAACGGAGCGGTGACAACAAGCCTCGTCGAATCTTATAAATCTAGCGACATTTGAGCTTTGCTTATACACTTTGCAAAGTGGTAAATAAGACGGTAAAACAAATATTCGAAACCTTGTATGTTCATGTTACTTTTAATTCGGAGGGGGTGGGGTGGGGGGGGGGGGGCAACTACCAGGGTTGATTAGAATTTTAATTCCATGTCTACGAACAGCGGCGCGCATTGAAGATAGGTGTGTCGCTAGGTGACATTGTTCTTGGTCGCTCACATGCGTCGGCTAATTCGCCCATAGAAAGTTTTCCCGCTACATGTCAGACTAGTACATTACGCAGTACATTTTGAACCGCTTCATATCGGCAACTCGTCGGTGGCGGCACGTTCATGTGAGCGCATGTCGCTACACCTAACCGGCCTAAGACACACGCTACAAGCACTACACCTTCGACCAAGATGGCACCTTCCTCGACGCAAGCTAGGACGACGTCAAGACCTCGGCTACCTTAGGGGGGTGTTAGCACTAGCATCCCGTTGCCTACTGCTTATGTACAAGGTAGCTACTTGTCATTCCAGTACTTAGTGTTTTTCTATTAGCGGTACTCTATTCCCTACTAGTGGCGGTCGGCCGGCCCTGCCGGTGCCTTCGGCGGCCGCCATATCTCTCCTTTTCACTTCTCTAGTCACCACACCCGGGCCCCTTGTGGGGCCGGCACGACCTACATATAACTATCCGTTCCCGATTTCGAGAGTGCTTCATGGCCAATGTCATGATCGAGCAAGGGAGTTGTACGGCATAGATACTCGGTGGGCTCCAACGGCCTTTAGCGAATAACACAACGGAGAGGGGATTAACATAAGACTTGGTGCTTTGACGTTTAATGATCGGGAGAAAGTGCCATGGCATGATGGTTGCTATTA
>JAPMLY010003658.1:0-14996 GCA_026401115.1 Tetraselmis chui | reverse complement strand
AGAGAGAGAGAGAGGGGGGTGGGAGAGGGGGAGAGGGAGAGAGAGAGAGAGAGAAGAGAGAGAGAGACGCGACGTCTTTCTCCAAGACAATGCCCTGCGAATTGTAGACGTCCCGGCGGACGAGTCGTGCGGCTTCACAACCGTGGCCGTCGCCATGGGCATCATACCACCTCCAACGTTCGGCTGGTCCATTTCCCACAACCGACAATGGCTGTACGTTTGGTACGTTTGTATGTGTAGAGAGAGAGAGAGAGAGAGAGAGAGAGAGAGAGAGAGAGAGAGAGAGAGAGAGAGAGAGAGAGAGAGAGAGAGAGAGAGAGAGAGAGAGAGAGAGAGAGAGAGTTTCTTTTCCGTATTATTATTTGTTCATAAGTTAGTTATGTAAGTAAGTCCATTAATATTATACAGTTTACTGTATATGGCTCATTCTACATAAATTTGAAATATCAATCGGCTTTTTAATTATATCAAAGCCAACACGTTTCTTATCCCTGAAAATGCTGAAAAACGTTCCGAATAATGCAGAATATCTATACGAAACTACGACGACAGATACACGAAGTTTTCTGCCGGTACATTTGGTACGTCTTGATACGTTTTGGTACGTATTGGTACGTTTTGATACGTTTTGATACGTTCTGATACGTTTGGGTACGTCGAGATGCCGCGTCGGATTTTTTTATATGAAGCTATCCCTAGAGGGAATTACCGAGGTACACCATATACCGAGGTATCGGCAGCATGGTAATAGCAGGATAGCGTTTTAGGTCTCGGCGATGACTGTCTGAGGTGGCGGGAGTCACGGATGCTCGCTCGTTGCAGTCTCGGGCAAGAATAACAGAACCCACGCGGGCGCAGCCACAAACTTTACGGCGCTACATATCAGACACGCAAACCAAAGCGCAACAAAACAACCAAGGGAGACGACTCTCCGCTTGTGGTTCCTCTCGCAAACAGGATGGCGTACGCTTGAACAACAACGCGGCCAGTAGTACCGTTTTGTGGGCTAATAATTCGGAAGCACACTCGTGGCGGCATGTACAGCGCGACTCGCCCGGTGCGCGAACATGCACGAAGGCGGTCCATGTGCACTAAGCACACGTCGCATACGGTGATAATTCCCAGCTTCATTTTGGAAGTTCAAGGGTAAGTCTTGCTCCTAAGCCACTAGATAGAGCAAGCTCTTGCGAGGCAGCGCAAACTGGCAGTAGTGAGCGCGGAGTCGGTTGGGTATGCAACCGTGGCCGCGCGCAAGGGTAGAGCCCCAACATTAAGGGGACTCATATTAACCCTGTTGATATAAGGTATGCGAGCAGCCGAACATTCGGGCTATGTGCCCCCTTAACAGTCGCAAGGACACCGCCTCAATAAATATGCTGTCCAGCTGCCGGACACGCACTGAAATAGCAGAGAGCTCGGGCGCGTACGTGTGTAAGGTTTCTTCTCGTTTGCGATAAGAAACGCATGTCGTGCAGCGCCAACTATATCTTGCTAGCTTTGCCGATGCAGTTGTTGTGCAATTACTATAGAAAGCCCCACAAGCCCGCGGTCCTGCTCATAGGTAGAGCTTTCTTAAACGCATGCGCTGCTCAGTTTCAAATAGTTAGAGTAGGTGGATGAAGATAGAAGCGCAACAAACAGTGGCGGAGCTGACGTCATAGTTGGCGCGGGGGCGGCGCCCGTTGCGCTGGGAACTGTCGCGGGTAAGAGGAAACCTGGCGTGAATCAGTTACGCTTCCCAGCGTGTGACTATGTGTGTGTGTGTGTGTGTGTGTGTGTGTGTGTGTGTGTGTGTGTGTGTGTGTGTGTGTGTGTGTGTGTGTGTGTGTGTGTGTGTGTGTTTGTGTGTGTGTGTGTGTGTAATTGATAGTATTTCGCTGTGTGTTCATGATCGATTCGGTGTGTTGAATGCATTGATTGTGTATGAGTATTTGTTTGTGTCCGTGCGATTGAATGTGTGTGTGTGTGTGTGTGTGTGTGTGTGTGTGTGTGTGTGTGTGTGTGTGTTGGGGTGCACGTGTTGTTAAAGTCATGTTTGTGTGGATGTGAGTGTGCGTGCGATGTGTGTGCGTGTGCCAGCGTGCCTATCGATGTGTGCATGCGTGTATGTGTGGTGGAATGGGTGTCTCTGCGTGTGTCGTTGTAGATATTTCTCTGGGTATGCTTCTTTGGGAGTATGTATCTCTTTGTGCATAAATGTACATGAAGGGGGCTTTTCTCTATGCCTGCGCGTGCAGTTAAATGTATGATATGCTTTGTGTGCCCGTGCGCGTAGTATTTGCCTGTCATTGAATTTGTATAATACTAAATTTGCTTCTCTGTATATCTACTTCTGTATATGGGGGGGGGTGTTTGTTTGTGTGTTTTTCATTTATATGTTTGCAGTTACGTTTGTCTGTGTGTGGTTTAATGTGGTCCTATGTGCGTGTGTGTATTTGAGTAGCTACTTATCATATAATCATCCGCATTAACAATTTCATACTCACTGACATCCATTGATTCGGTGGAGGCCACGGTTGTGCACCTCACGCTGTGCCGAATGTCTGACCAGACAATTGTTTTATTGATCCGTTGCCAGCCACAAAGGCATAACAATTAATCACTTGATACGCATAATTAGATTAAACACAATGGCATGCGGCCATGTAATACAACAGGTACACAAATCATATACGCAAACATAGACGGACACACACACCTTAACAGATATACACAAGCACATGCACCAGCACTAAAACAAATATATGCACTCACACACGCCCCGAAACACATGTTATCACACTGTGATAGATACGCACAAACACGTGCACCGACACAAAAACAGATACAATCACACACACAGACACACACACGCACACGCACACACACACACACTCACGTACTGAAAGAAATACATGAAATTACACACACGCATACACACACATACACACACACACACACAAACACGCACACACACACACACACACACACGTGATGAAACAGTTACATGTAATCACACACACGCATACATGCTGACATACACACACTGAACACAGAATTACACACCTATTCACATAGGGATACGAACTGCAATACATACATATAATCACACACATATAAACACCTGCGCTACAAGAAATACATACAATTACACACTCATATTGACACGTAATACATCAGATACATACATTGACACACGCACGCAAATTCTGACACACTGCAACAGAAATACACGCATACGGGCAAGTACTACAAAACAGACATACAGACACCCACGCAATCACATGCTGATATACTTCAATAGATACACAAAATCACACACGCATACGGACAATGCCCAAAATAAATAGATAGAATCCCACAGGAAAACACATTTTGACACACTGCAAAAGATACAGATAACACCTGATGCAGTTTTATAAAATTAGATGCACTATCACACGGACGCGTGCTACAACAGATACATGCTGCCACGCTGACATACACACACTGAATGAGGTACAGATGATTGCATGCTGTCACGATGACACACACACATTGTGACATTCACATTCGGAAACGTGCTTAGCAAATACACACAACCACACGCACCAACACTACAACACGTACACAATAGAAACATACGGACACGTCCTGAATTTTTGCAACCTCCCTCAGTCTCACATCAAACCGCTCCACGACAGGTTGATCGAGGGCAGAGTAAGAGGGAAGGGTACCCAGTTCCCGGGGAACAGATCAGTCTTTCCCTAAACTTAAGGCTAATGAATACCATGCAAACGTAAACCGCGCACTCCGGAATAGCCCGGACTGCTGCACGAGCCCGGCGTTTCTTGGCGATCTTGCGGGCGGCATCCTATTAGTAGCAACATGCGTCACTCGCCAGTCGTTACGTCGGCTCCACGCAGCCCCACCCTACACGCCCCACCTTTGCGGTCTCCACAAAGTATGGGAGGGTAAGTCTCCATCGAAGCCGTCACACCACACTAGCGAGATTGACCGCCCACCGCAAGCTTTTCCCCAAACCCCCTACAGGGACCTAAACAAAGGCTAACACAGCCCCTATATTAATGTAAACAATAAGTCGAACACATGTGTAGGGTGGCCGTCCTTTAGCATATTCGGAATCAGCTGCACCACAAGTCACGACACAGGCATCTGCAATATGCTGGATTACATTACACTATGCGTGCATGTTGTTAAAGATGTCGCGGAGCCTGGCAACCGTAGCTTGAATGCACGCTAGAGCTAGGCGTGACTTCGAAGGAAAAGGTGCAGTTGCTGAAGCGAATAGGTGGGGCATCCTCTCGACGTGTTGGCTGCGCATTCAAGTTAATTTGGTCACAAATGAAAATGTTGAGAGGGGTTTGCCGCGAAAAATGTGAAAGAAACTGTGAATCATCATGCATTAAAAAGGTAATGCCTGCAACAACCAAATAATATATGTATGCACTCCTCTTGCTTTACTAATTAACAAGGCCGCCCTTTTATCTGCTATTTGCTCTAGGATAGCCCGGTGATAACCTACCGCTAAGATCACACACACACACACACACACACACACACACACACACACACACACACACACACACACACACACACACACACACACACACACACACACACACACACACACACACACACACACACACACACACACACACACACACACACACACACACACACACACACACACACACACACACACACACACGCACACACACACGCACACACACACACACACACACACACGCACTCACACACACACACACACACACTCACACACACATATATACACACTTGCGCGCTCGTTTGTACATCTGCTAGTAGGCTAGGCTTCATGGCAGACAGCTGCAACGGATTTTAGATACGCACCGCTGCAGCGAGGAGGATGTAGTCGTCACCTTCCAAAAGATCGCTTGCATATGAGGACTACAGAAGTGGGCTAATACACTCGTGAGAGCCAACCTTCAGCTGCCTTGAGACGCCGAAATACATTCCTCGACACAGTGGCCCAATTTTTTGCAGGGTACCCACGACGCCCCTTGTTTTTGTGACGTGAGGTTGGCTCGTGTGGCTGCTGGCCGATCCCGGCCGCCTAGTAGGACCAACCATTTATCCCATACTACCAAAAACCCACCATTCAATAACACAAGGTGCGATCCCCTGGCACCAGCGCGCACCTCGTCGCAGTCCCTCGCAAACGAACGTGTGGAACTTTGAAGTTTCTTCTGCGAATAACAAATAAGGGATGTTTCCGCTGAATTTGAGACCCAACCCGAAAAGAAAACGTTCGCGACAAGTGTTCAGTCAGACTCCGCCGATGAAACTTGCGCCCTATCAAACGGACGAACAATGCAAAAAGTAGGGAAGGCAACCAACGTATATGGAATATGAAATAGCATAATAAAGCAAGTAAAAGAGTATGCAATGTCACCATCATACACCGAATCCAGACATTGACAATTTACAGGCGTGGCGCAACGTACAGCACAGAGTATTTTTATTTCATATAATAATGATCCCTCTTCCAAGAAAAATCAAACTAGATTGCCGCCCATATATCAAACAGTGTGCCCAATATCAGATATAAACACACACACACACACACACACACACACACACACACACACACACACACACACACACACACACAAATACACACACACACACACACACACACACACACACACACACACACACACACACACACACACACACACACACACACACACACACACACACATACTCGGCGTACAAGACCTCTCAGAAAATACACACACACACACACACACACACACACACACACACACACACACACACACACACACACACACACACACACACACACACACACACACACGCACACACACACGCACACGCACACATACACGCACGCAATTAGTTAACGGTATACCATGTGCGTGCCACGATGGAGACCAACCACTTTGTTGTTTCTTCTCAAGCTTCTTCTCCTCCTCCCTCGCAACCATCCTCTGCCGCTTCTGCAACATCTCCGCCCTCTCACTCTCTGAAGTCGTTTAGATAAACTATATCAGCAACAGTTATTTGCAACGCCAACAATTTGATTGACGACGGTCGCGTGATCAAGCAACTAACGCGTGATAGATATGCGCACTGCCGGCCATCAATCCCAAAACAAAAAAGCTATTGCCGATGTGTGCTGAATACAAAATGTCCCAATACATCATATTTGCTGCAGTAAAGGTAATGGCGAAGATGTAAAACTAAATCAAATTGTCAAAGGGGTAACCAAAGGCGGCGTTATTTTGGCTGATGCAGTTAAGGTGCCCATAGAGCAGGTGTGGGGCGATGAATGACGAAATGCATCTGAAGTGATTGTGAGGTGGCCCCCTATGTCCCTCTCATCCTTCGACAACCCACTGTCGAGCTTGCCACGGACATGGGTCATGAAAAGTGACTCCATTATGAATGCTTGGAACGCGTCGAGACAAAGAGGTGAGCGGAAGGCGACTTTCTTAGCAGTAACAACGGACGAGCAATCATTACAATGCAGATGCAGAAACACCAACGACAACGACAGAGGTGTTCGAAGGGCTCATCAAATACTCAGTAAGTGCGGGTGAAGAGTGCAAAAAGATCCAAAAAGCAAACTTGGCGTTTTATCAGTCCTGATAGCGCCTTAACAATTGTCCTCTTTTGCAAAAGTTCAACTCGGCCGCCTCTGATCTGTAGGATGGCGATACTTGCCAACGGCCTGCTCCGCTTGTTGTGCAAAGACTTGGTTAGAACCTCTCAGTCCCTCCATTCTCGTCACTCAACGCCTACCTTGCCTCTTCACCAATGGACGTAGCTGCGGATTCGGGCAACAAGGGTAGCGGCATAGCGCAGCAGTCGGACAACAGAGTTTGAAGGGGTTGCGGGTGAGGTTGAGAAAGAAAAAATGGTTGCGACATAGCGCAACAGTCGGACATCGGAGGTTCAGCAACACCCTACAGCTGCCACCCGTCAAGCACCCCCTCTTTTTCATCAGAGGAGATGAAATACAAGTTGTGATTGTGTGAGAGTTGTGATACGTTGTGATGTTGTTACGACGCTGAAATGATATCGCAATAATCTTGTTTCTGGAATTAAGTGCTAACACTGAATCGTAAGAATGATACAGCACCCTTTGCACACGACTCACCTCCTCCGTCATCCGCTGCTTCTCCTCCGCCACGGACATGGGTTATGAAAACTGACACCATTATGAATGCTTGGAACGTGTCAAGACAAAGAGGTGAGCGTAAGGCGACTTTGGTAGCAGTAACTAGGAATGAACAATCAATATGATGTAGCTGCAAAAAACATCAATGAGTATATTATGCTGTTAAACACAACGACAAAGAAGTGTTACGAGGGCTCATCAAATACTCAGCCAGTCCGGATGAAAATTGTAAATATATAAAAAGCTATTACACCGCCAATACATACTCTTTGTACACGACGTAATCCCACCTTGTTGCGTTTGAGCGCATGTTTTCACGCAGCTCGACAGCAACCGTGAGAACGAGGGTGGAACACATATCAATAGTAAGCAATTGTTGCACGTATGGGCGCGGGACGGTGTCGCGCTGTGTTCGGTCGTCCCGATGTCGGGTATCGGGCTTTCCGCCGTGCAGTGCCGTCCGACAATAAGTTACCCGCCATTACGCCACTGTCGGTGCTGCTGTCGCCGCCGCCCTTGAAGTCTACCCGACCAGTAGCAGAGCAGGGTTTGTTTGTTGAATGCGAATCTACGTGCGCGTGATAGTGGCCCCGGTCGCTTCAAGAAACGGAGGCCCCCAACTGCACCAACGCCGGCCGGGGCGACGAAGACACGCATTCGCTCATCGGTGGAGCGGCAATAACACCTCGAGCAGCAGGTGGCGCCACAACAACGCCAGCTCTCACGCCGGGTAGCGTAAGATGCCACTGCGAACCTGCAGGCTTAGATCATTCTAAGCTAGTGGAACACTCGCTAAGTAATGCTGTTGCGGAAGCTCGGGCCGCTAGACGTCCGACACAGCCGCACACAGAAACAAACGCACAGACAGACTTTCACGCTCCCTCTCTCACACGCTGTATGTCTTGCTCTCACACACATGCACACATTCTATCTTTCTATCTCTCGCGCGCAGCCACACAGTCCCTCTGTTTTTCACTCACACAGCAGGAGCAGCACTTCCCCTCTCGCTCACACACACATACGCGCGCGCACGCACACATACACACGCGAACAGACGCACACACACACACACACACACACACACATACTCACACACACACACACACACACACACACACACACACACACACACACACACACACATACAAACACACATACGCACACACACACCCACACACACGCGCGCATGCGATGCGATGTTGATGACTGCTATAGGTATAAGTGCCTTATGTCATCTTTAGAAGGGAAGTTTGTACATGTAAATAAGAAATGTAAAACCAATTACAATGATCACACTGTCTGCTTCATCAATGCTGCCAGCACGCGAGAGGTCCACCAGCGCGCTAGCGACTACCATATATAGTAAGTTGGCTGCAACAGTGTGCATCGAGTAGTGCATCATCTGAGCGGACATACAAACACAGAGGCACAGCGACAAACATAAAGATACTCGCACAGAAATATATGCACATGCACCGACACACTCTCCCTCCCTCTCGCACATACACCGACAAAGACAAAGAGGCCGAGGTACAGAGACAAGCATAAAGATGCTCACACACAGAAACATATGTACATACACCGACACACACTCTCTCCCTCTCGCTCCCTATCTCTCTTCCTCAAGAACACACACACACAGACACACACACACAAGCACACGGATACACAGACAATGACACACACAGTCCCCTCTCTCATTCACGCATACAAAGAGACGGACGTTATAACACAAACACAATGTTTATCTTCCTCTCACACACACACACACACACACACACACTCACACACACACACACACACACACACACACACACACACACACACACACAGCCCTCTCTCTCCCTGCCCCCAAAGTCACAACCATACACCGCATCCAGACATTGGCAACTTACAGGCGTGGCGCAGCCAACGGCATAGAGTATTGCTGTTTCGTATAGTAATGACGCCTCTTCCAAGAAATCAGAATAATTTGTAATCATGCCGCCCATATATCAAACTGTGTCCCCAATATCAAATACAAACACACACACACACACACACACACACACACACACACACACACACACACACACACACACACACACACACATCCTCCCCCCCCCCCCCCCCCCCCCCCCCCCCCCCCCCCTCTCATCCACACATCCCGAGAGACGCAGACATACACAGCATCCACAAACACACACACGCACAGGAAGAGGAAGATCAATGTCTATGAATGTTAAAAGGTAAAAGTGCAAATGTCATGTGCAAGGGCGAGTTAAACAATTATAATGTTGTAAAGGATTGAAATGATTACATCCCCAAATATATAAGTGCGATTTTATTGTAGGCGGTAGTTGTCCGAAAGGCCCTTTGATACGCACTCAGTTCGGATGGACATGGCAATGAGGTTGCAAAAGCGCCACTGGATAACATGGTGACAAAACAGAACGGCAATGAGGTGATCTAAGGACTCGGAATCTACAAAGTCACTGCGGAGTTTGAAAATTGCGAAGGGACTGTAAACACGGCGTTTCATCAATTAAAGAGGCGTCTCGACAGTTTTGCAATTTTGACACACGCCACCGCCGAGTCGATATCGGATGGCATCACTCGGCTATGGTCTTCCCGTCCACGAGACTTTTGACTCAATTATAAACTAATTCGAAGCTCCTTCATTCCGGGGGGCAGGTGGTCGTTGTGCGCCGCCACCGCCTCCTCCACCGCCCTTTTTGCCTCTCCGCCAATGTTGTTCCCTGCAGATTTGGGTAAGCGAGGTGGGAAGCGACGTGGCGGTACAGTCAGACAACAAGATTCAGCGACATTCTTTTGTAATAAAATACACCCTCCCCCTTTACAGTCAGACAAATTCCGCAGTCACTGCTTGATTACAAATGATCAATGTTCAAAGCCGTGATCGACTGAGAAAGATTATTAAACAGGCTATTTTTCGGTTTTACTTTCAGTAGGCCATTTATTCTGTAATTTATTTTTGGGGTGGAAACTCTGACGCGGTTCTCTATTTTGAAAGTGTGGCCTCCGGTGGGTGACCTGGGCAAGGGGTATGATAATGGAGGGGGAGAGAGGGTAGTGGGGGAGTGATGATGGAGAGGGGAAGAAAGGCGAACGGAGTGTGTGGTGTGTATTGTTTGAAGGAGGACGACAGTGCGAATGATTGTGAGAGGGTTGGTATGTTAAAAAGGAGATCCGGAAATAAGGTGTTCTTCCAAGTACATGAAAATGCCCATTCATATATCCATTTCTCGTCGGTGGCGCGCCTCGCAAGTGAGGGGACTGTGGGCGGAGCTGAGAAAACAACATATTACTAAGAATGAGAGTATTACTAATATAGAGCTTTTTGCGTTAATTGTTTGGTTTGGGAGCGCTTTAGCAATGCAACGATCCATTCTCTTTCTTTTGCGAGCGACCCGTTCCGTTGGTGATGTCTGGTGAGAGGGGGTCGAAGGGAAGGGGTCGGTGTTGTGGAGATAGCCGAATCGAGGCACTTTGACTGCGCAACAGTCTGTGTAATCAAGTTGTGATGAAGTCGGTGTTGTGTTGAGGGAAAGTGCTCAACTTTTATGTTGGAAAGAGTGGGAATATGGACTCAAAAGGACGGGAGCTGATAACATAAGGTGAAAGGTATGACCACCAATATACCCCGCATCGCCGATTTGGTTCCCTTCAGTCATGAGAGAATATAAATTGGATGAGTGGATACAATCGAACCAATACTATTGATAAGTAGATTTCACGCGGGTGAACGAGGGTAATTGGGGTAATTGGGCGTTTTTTGCAGAGTTCGGTTTGAGAATAAATAATTCATGATTATAAAAATTATTACGCTATATTGAAATTAAAACGATTCCAATTTCTACAATATCAGAAATGTTGCTGTCGGTGCATAACAATGTGGAAGGGGTGTTGTGGGAGGTGGCTGTGGGTGGAGCCGATCAAAATCTACCCAATGCTAAACGAGCGAATTGTTGTTATGTTATATGAGTATGTTATAATCTAGTGGCGCTACAACATCGACACGCTCGCCGTTGTAAGTGCTTTCCCCCCTAAAGGTATGACCAACAAACCAAACGAGCACCATGACTCTTACTCTGCCACAACCATAGAATCAACACCCACTCACCCATGAGCCACAGCTCCACCAGTGCGTATATGGAAATGAGCAATAATATTTTGATAAATGTTCTATTTTTCATAGTCGGCCCATCGACCAACCACGTTCGTCATTTTGTGGGGTAATGGACAAATTCATGAAGAAACACACAACGGGTGAGCGGAGGGAATTAAACCGAATGCCTAAATAGATATAAAAATGGAGGGCGTCGTGATTTTGATACACGCACGGACTGCCCCACCGTCAACAAACCCGTTTACTTCTCACAGAAACCCTTATCGAGCAAACTATTATTAGACATCTTGTTATTCTATGATTCACGACATCTTGCTACTCTCGTGGTTAGCAATACATCTCATCTCATCGAAGAGAAGATATGTATTGACACGAGCAGTCTCATTCTTCCTCTGCCACAACCATCAAACTCAAAACCAACTCACTTCCAAGAGTCAGCACCGTCAGTGCGGTGGAGGGCGTCCAGCTGCCGCCCCCATTCCTCATCGGCTCCAACGCCCCGGCCACCGCAGCGGCTCCCGCACCGCCGATTTGGTTGCCTGCAGTCAGGAGAGCGAAACATGGGGTTGGTGTGAGGCGGTGAGCGGCATTAACAGCAAAACAGTCGCAGAACATGATTGAGGAAAGACATTATGCATGGAATTGAACAACAATATTTAAATAATGAAGCAAGGTGTGTTTTATTTCTATAGTCGCCTCATCGACCAACCACGTGCGTCATATTGTGGGGCTTGCTGGGCTGATTTATGGAGGGACAGATGACGGGTGAGTGGATGGAACAAGACCGAAAGCCAAACGATTTACGGGAGGACATAAAAGGGAGGGCGTCGTGATTTCAACACACGCACGGACAGGACCATCGTCAATAACCCTATCTTTGGTTTGTCCGCAGAAATCCTATGCTTAGCAAACCATTAAACACAGAGCCTTTGTGTTTATGCCACCAGCTGTTAGTTTAAACACAAGTGCAGCGCCCGAAGCAAGTCTCGACTACGGTCAACAAATCCATTGTGCTGTGATTTGGGTTCACAGCCCTCTATTTGACAAATGGCGGCTGACCGACGGCATATTGTCATTTTTGTGGTTAGCAGTGGAAAGGTGGCACGAAGGTGCATCGCATGCGACAAATATCAAAGCGAATCGCGAATGGTCCGTTTCGATGGCATTCAATGAAGGGATAAATCAAAGGCCGAGAGAAATTGGAAAGTAACTTTTAAGAGTTTCAGCTGCACAAACGTCGACTGAGTGAATTTCGAATCAAGCGCTCCATTTCAAAGGCGCATTGGAGAGTCCGAGAAATTCCTTTTGTTGTAGTGAGTCTATTCAAATGGATGTCAGCAGTGGTGGGGGTGGTGCACAACAAAGCCGAGAAAGCACAGCCGTTGAACTAATGGATGCTCGAGTGTAAGTTTGAATGACAACCGAAACAAAGCACCCACTAACCACCGTGGATGTGGTTCTTAAACAAACCATGCAACAAATGGACGAATAATATGATGAACTAAGGTATTCGACTGCCAACAATGGATGCACACGAGCAGCCTCAGCCTTCCTCTGTCACAACCATCAAAATCAGCGCGGTCACTCACCTCCAAGATCCAGCTCCGTCAGTGCGGTGGAGGGCGTCCAGCTGCCGTCCCCATTCCTCCTCGGCTCCAACGCCCCGGCCACCGCAACGGCTCCCGCATCGCCGATTTGGTTGTCTGCATGTAGAGGAGACGGTATCAATGTTGGACGCGGGAGTGGGGTTCAGGTGGGGTTCAAGGGGGGGGGGAGTGAGTGGGCGCTTTTCGCAGATTCCAATTTCTGGATAAACAAATTACGATTATTAAACAGTCAAGGTTGAAGTGAAAGTAAAACGCCCTACAAAATATTGCTGTCGCTGGGATGTTATCAGAAGGCATGATGCAAAGGTTGAGCGAAACGGGAAGATTCGTGTTTCAACGTGTCAGCCACATCTCCGTCAGGGCGGTGGATGTAAATGAGCAATAATATTTTAATAAATGTAGCAAGGTGTATTAATCCTTTCATACTAGCCACGCTCGTCAGTTTGTTGAGCAATGGACAATTCATGAAGGGAACATATGCCGGGTGAGTGGAGGGAATTAAACCGAATGCCTAGATATATATGTAAGTAAAGGGAGGGCGTCGTAATATTGATACACGCACGGACTGCCCCACGTCCATAAACCCGTTTAACTTTCCCCAGAAACCCTTATCGAGCAAACTATCATAAAACATCTTGTTATTCTCTGATTAACGACATCTTTTAACTCTCGTTGTTGGCAGTGGACAGGCGACAAAAAGGTACATATCATCTCATCGGGGGTGAGATATGTATAGACATGAGCAGCCTCAATCTTCCTCAGCTACTAACATCAAAATCAGCGCCCACTCACCATCAAGCCGCAGCTCCGTCAGTGCAGTGGAGGGCGTCCAGCTGCCGTCCCCATTCCTCCTCGGCTCCAACGCGCCGGCCACCGCAGCGGCTCCCGCATCGCCGATACCGTTGCCTGCATGTAGTAGAGGAGATGGTATTAAGATTGGACGCGGGTGAACGAGGGGTGAGTGGGCATTTTTTGCAGAGTTCGGTTTGAGAATAAACAACTCATGATTATAAAAATATTAAACTACAATGAAATGAAAATAATCCAATTGAAAACTTAAGTTTCTGCGAGATGAGAAGTGTCGCTGTCGCAGCATAGTGTGGAAGGGGTGTTATGGGAGGTGGCTGCGGGTGGAGCTGATCAAAATCTACCCAATGCTAAACGAGCGAATTGCCATGTTATATAAGCATGTTATAATTTAGTGGCGCTTTAACATCGACACGCTCGTCGTTGCAAGTGTTTTCCCCCCTAAAGGTATGACCAGCAATACAAACGAGCACCCTGACTCTTAGCTCTGCCACAACCATAAAATCAACACCCACTCACCCATAGTAAGCCACAGCTCCGTCAGGGCGGTGGACGGAAATGAGCAGTAATATTTTAATAAATGTAGCAAGGTGTGTTTTATTTTTCCTAGTCGCCCCATCGACCAACTACGTTCGTCAGTTTGTGGGGCAATGGACCAATTTATGAAGAATTATATGACCGGTGAGTGGAGGGAATTGAACCGAATGCCTAAATAGATATGTAAAGGGAGGGCGTCGGGATTTTGATACGCGCACGGACTGCCCCACCGTCAGCAAACCCGTTCGCTTTTCACAGAAACCCTTATCGAAAAAACTATCAAAAAAACATCCTGTTATTCACTGATTTACGACATCTTTTTAATCGCGTGGTTAGCAGTGGATAGGCGACAAAAAGGTACATCTCATCTCATCGAAGGGAAGCCATGTATAGACACGAGCAGTCTAATTCTTCCTTAGCCACAACCATCCAAATCGGCACCCACTCACCATAAAGATTCAGCGCCGTGAGTGCGGTGGAGGGCGTCCAGCTGCCGTCCTCATATTCCTCCTCGGCTCCAACGCCCCGGCCACCGCAGCGGCTCCCGCATCGCCGATACCGTTGCCTGCATTAGGAGATATAATCAATGATGGACGCGGGTGAACGAGGGAGGGGGGTGAGGTGGGGGGGGGGGGGGGGGGGGGGGTTGGGGGGGCGTTTTTCGCAGATGTGGATTTCAGAATAAGCAAAATCGGACTACAAGATAATATGGGTGGTTGAAATGAAACTAAAATAACATAAGAAATATTGT
>JAPMLY010003657.1:0-14042 GCA_026401115.1 Tetraselmis chui | reverse complement strand
GTCCACACGAAATGGTTGGGGGGGCGCGTGCGCCTCACCCACCAGCTACGTCGCGACCTCGAGTGGTGGCGCACGGTTCCCACCCCAACACAACGGCCGGTCAATCTACAAGCCCATCTAGACCGCCTACCTTCACGCCGATTCCAGCGACTACGGATGGGGAGCCGTGCTCAACGATGACTCCAACTACCAAGCACGCGGCTTTTGGACCGCCACCGACCGTCTACAACACATCACATGGAAAGAGCTTCGTCCCGTCCGGCACGCAGTCGAGTCCTTCCTTCCTCAACTCAAAGGCCGTCAAGTCTTCCTACACGAGGAGAACACGGCAGTGGTGGCCGCCCTAACCAAACTCACCTCTCGGTCGCCCGTCATGATGACCGAACTCCGGCGCATGTGGTACCTCCTCGACACCAACGACATCCACATCCGCCCGCGATACATTGGGTCGGCCGCCAACATCTGGGCGGACTCGCTAAGCCGCGAATTAGACACCGAAGACTGGCAGCTCAAACCCCGACTTTTCCGTCACCTACAAGAACGGTGGGGCCCGCATACGATCGACCGTTTCGCGTCTATGCTGAACGCCCAACTCCCGCGGTTCAGCGCCCGATGGAGGGATCCGCAGTGCGAGGACGTCGACTGCCTACGCCTGCTCGATGCGGCATGGTACCGCGAAAACAACTACTGCAACCCCCGTGGTCTGCCCTACCTGCGCTCGCCGCCAAGCTGGCCCAATCACAAGCCGCAGCGACAGTCGTCGCCCCCTGCTAGCCGGACAAAACGTGGTACCACGCTCTCTCCCGGCTCGCCACCGCCACTTTGCACTTCCCGGCGGCCCGCGACCTTTTCTTTCCCGGTCGGCTCGGCAGGCGAGAGGGGGTCGGACCTCCCCCGTGGAGCATCGTAGCCTTTCGGCTCTCACCCCCTCTTGGCTGTACACCCGACGCGGAGCGATTGGCCGTGCGCTACGCCCAGACCAATTAATTCATGCAGTACAGCCCGTGCGCCCCCTCCGCACTGGACCACCTCGCTACTGCCTGCAATTAGGAGCAGCACCGGCGCCCTGGGCCGCCGATCTGGCTGAAACTTTTCAAGACCTCCTAGGAACCGACAAGCTTGGGGTTACGGCAGTCGCCATGCTCAGCAACTCACTAGCGCCCTCTACGTACGCTAGCTACGACAGCGCGCTGAGACAGTTTTTTGTATTTTGTACATAGGAAAACGCCGCCCCGCTACATGCCTCCCCGACCACAATGGTTCGCTACACAGCATGGTTGGCTTTGCTTGGCACAATCGCCGCCAGCTCGCTGCAGCCCTACTACTCCGCCGTCAACAAGTTCTTCCGGGACCACCAGCGCCAACCCATTGCGGTGGGCGACCTACTAGCCGACGCTCGGCGAGGCCTCGAAATGCTGCAACGCCGCCTCGTACCGCTTGACTCACGCCTCCCACTTCCCGCCCCCGTCGCCCTCAACATCCTACTATCAGCTAACACTTTACGTGACAGCCTTACGTGGACCCCCGCAGCCTTTCCACTGCTGATGCGTTTCAGGGCATGCTTAGCGGTTTGCGTCAATTACATCTTTTTCTGCCGCGCAGAAAATGGTACCCGGTGCCAAACTCGTGACATCGCCGTGGACATACCTACACAGCAAATCTGCCTTTTCATGCGAAAATTTAAAGGCGACCAACGCCGTGACACCCGCGACAAGCTAGTCTTCGCTATCCCTATTTCAGTCAACCCCATTTTGGCAGACCTCTTGGACTACTACTCGCAGCAACGCGCCACGTTCTGCGCTAAATTCTACTTGCGACCACCCCTTGCCGCCTTTTGAAGCTTCTCACCTTCGTAAGCCTCCGCCGATTGGGGGACCGCGTCCACCATTTCCGCTTGGCTCTCCCTCGCTCTCCTCACCGTCGCCACCTCCGCGCCCGCCGGTTTTAAATGGACATTGCACAGCCTCCGGAAAGGCGCTGCTTCCGCCGCCATCTGCATCGGCGCGCCCCTTCCCGTAATCAAATATATGGGTGGCTGGGCCAAGAACATCTCCGTGACCGAAGGCAAGTACATTGACCCAACCATGACCCAAACACCTGCTGCTTGGCGGTTCTTCGGCTGGCTCACTCCGTCCCCCCCGCAACACTAATTTTGGTTGTGCAAGCCTTTGGCTTTAGGTTACTGGCAAAACGTGCCCTAGGATAAATGGTCAGATTGATTTGAATCTAGAGGTTTGCATATCCAACTTCCATGTGTACGGGATAGTGACACTAACGGCTATTGAAATTGAAATTATTTACCACATGTACCGTATGCGCCGGTTTACACCAAATACTGTATGCGCCGGTTGTTGTCTCTGGGCCCTCCCAACTATGCCATACAGGGAACTTACAAGTTAGGGCTAGACCATTAACCACCTAAATCGAACCTCTCCAGGGGTGTTCGGGGGTTTTACTCCCCCCCCGGGGAGTTGTGCAAGACGAGGCGAGGGCGGCGTGCGTTCAAGGGCGTGTGAAGGGGCAACGTGCGGAGGCGCGGCGGGAGGTCGTGCGGGATTTGATGCGGTATATGAGTAGGAGATGATGTAGCCATTGGACAGTATGCGTGTGGAGTTGTGCAAGGATGCGAGTATTAAACCATGCAAACACGGTAAGGGTGGAAGATAACTCACGCAAACGTAGTTACAATCAGTGGGGAGGTACCTCAACTTGATGGTTCCCTGCTCAACGTGGTCTTTGAGGAAGTGCCACTTCAGACCGATGTGCTTAGTCTTCTCGCTGACCAAGGCATTATGGGAGTATGCAATGGCGCTTTGGTTGTCCTCCCATATGGTGGTGGTTTCGGTGATGGGGGAGTTGAAGATTTCCCCCAAGAGTTGTCGGAGGTGGAGTCCCTCCTTGGTGGCGTCAGCCGCAGAGTAGTACTCGGCTTCACACGTGGATTGAGCCACACAAGTCCGTTGTTTGGACTTGTAACTGGATGGGCCGCGTCCGAGGGTGAAGAGATAGCCGGAGCGAGACTTGCGGGTGCTGCTGTCGTTGGCCCAATCAGCGTCGGCAAAGCCTGTGAGTTGGAGGCTGTGGTCCAGGCCCCCCCCAACGTCAGGCGCATGTCGATGGTGCCATGAAGATAGCGGAGGACCTTTTTCATAGCCTGCAAGTGTGCCTCCGTGGGTGAGGCTTGGGCGGAGCCGAGGATGCTCAATGCCGTGGAGACATCGGGGCGCGTGCAAACGGCGGCGTACTGGAGGCTGCCCAAGAGGCTGGGTAGACGTCCTTGGCCACCCCGGTGAGAGAGGGCGAGTTCATGTGCGCGAGGCCAACGAGAAATCCCGGGTTCATCGGAAGGGACGACGGCTTAGAGTCGGACATGCCGTACTTGGCGAGGATGTCGCGCAGGTACTTGGATTGGTCCAGCGAAATTGTGCGCGTGGAGCGATCGCGGGTAATGTGCATGCCGAGGAGTTGGGAGAGGTCGCCTAGGTCCTTGATCTTGAACTGTGCTCCGAGTTGGGCTTGGAACGATGCGAGCCAAGTGGCATCATTGCAGGCCGCGGGAATGTCATCGACGTACATGGCGATCATGGCGAAGACGTGGCCGGTACGGTAGATGTATATGCACGGGTCGGGGACGCATTGTTGCCATCCATGGTCGACGAGCCACGCACGAAGTAGCATGTTGAACTCGCGGGGGGACTGCTTAAGGCCGTAGAGGCAACGCTTGAGGTGACAAACTTTGGACGTGCCATCGTGGAAGCCGAGGGGCTGGCGGATGTACACATCCTCCCGGATGGGAGCGTAGAGGAACGCTGTGTCGATGTCAAGCTGGCAGAGTTCAAGGTCGCGGGCGGCTGCGATGGTTAGGAAGAGACGCAGGCTGGCCATGCGGATGACTGGGGAGAAGGTCTCCGTGTAGTCCAGTCCAGCGCGTTGACTGCACCCCTTGGCGACGAACCGCGCTTTGAAGCGGGAGACGTCGCCGGCTGTATCCGACTTGACTTTGAAGATCCACATAATGTCCACATTGTGTTAAGATCCACATTCGGCCTAGGGGGAGGTCTACAAGTTCCCACGTGCCGTTGGCGATGAGGGAGGAATACTCATGTTGCATAGCGGCTTGCCACTGGGGGGCTTGGGCGCTGTCCAGCGCAGCCCGGTAGGATTTTGGTTCCACACACTCCCGGGCGGAGAGGAGGGCGACGGCAGTAGGGGACGTGCCGGCAAGTGTGTGCGGGGGACCCGTGATAAGGTCGGGGACGTGAGGGTGCTCAAAGATGTCCTCTTGAGCTTTGCCTTGTTCATGATCACAACACGCCGTCACGAGGGTCGGGGGGTAGTCGGACAAGTGGGCAGCCATATTGCCGTATCGAATGGGGTGTGAGCGGAGCCGAGTATGGCGAGGGGCTGCCGGGGGGGGGAAGGGGTGTGGGTAATGTGAGGTCAATGGGGTGGGATAGGAGTGAGGCCGCGGGTACGTCTGCCGAAGAGTCGGTGATGACCGAGTCGACGGAGGGTTGTGTGTCGAAGCCTGGAATGTCTCCTTGAAAGACAACATGAACGGAAGTGGTGATGCGACGCGTTTCCGGGTTGTAGACACGATACCCGGGTGCGTCAGGGGGATAGCCCAATAGGACGCCGCGAAATGCTTTTTCACTGAGTTTCCGACGTTGTTTGTCGGGGACCGTGGCGAAAACGGCGCAGCCGAAGACGCGGAACTTGGAGGCGTCGGGCACCGACGACGTAAGGAGTGTGAGGGGGACGCCACCATTGGGTCCGACCGAGCGACTGTACGTGCGGTTGCGAAGGTACACAACAGTGCTGACAGCGCACGACCACATGGAGTTGGGAACGGCCATGTTGTGGAGCATCGCCGATGCATTGTCCCGGATAGTGCGCCAAGGACGTTCGGCTTTGCCGAGCATGTGGTGGGCGTATGGGGCAGAGAACTGGACCCCGACGCCGAGGTGTGCGCACATCCGGCGAGTGGCAGCAGCTTCAGACACAGAGTCAGAGTCAAACTTGAGGACCGGTGCGACCGCGCCCGACCGGGAGTGATGGCGGGCATGCAAGTCTTTGATGTCCAAGAGGATGGTTTCCAACTCCTAACATGCGTCGTCTTTAGACTTAAGGAACCGCACCTACATGTAGTTGGTGTGGTGGTCGATGACGAGCAAGCAGTAGCGGAGGCCATGTGGGGAGGGGACATTGAGTGGTCCCCAGAGGTAAGCGGACAGGTTGAGGAGGGGGCGGGATGGTTTCGCGCAAGCGGCTGTGTTGCGCGGTGCAGCTATGGCTTTGTGGAGTAAGCAAGAGTCGCAAGAAACTTTGGTTACAGAGCTAGCTAACACAGGGCTAGTCGGGACGCCGTGAGTATGTTGGGCCTTAAGGCTTTGCATGTTGAGGTGGCCAAACCGACGGTGCCACAGTACGGGGTCACACTGGGCAGTAAGGGCAACCCGAGGTGAGGGGTCAGGTGCCGCCGTTGCGGATGGGCTTGAAGGGAGGTCCGGCTGGTGGGGAAGGAGGTAGAGACCGTTTCCGGACGGTTCTAGCACACCCATGCCTGTGGGTACCAAAAGCATACCAGTGTCAGAGTTGGAGGGGAAGATGAATTCACACCCGCTGTGAGTTTGCATCCAGCTGACACTAAGAAGTCTGCCGATACGCTGTGCGGAGCGAGATGATAGTTCGGGGGTGTAGAGTGCATACACAATGCGGTGAGTAAGCTGGCCAGAGGCAAGTCTGACAGAAATCCGCACTGAGCCACTGCCCTTCACGTCAACGCCGACACCGCCCACGCGAGAGGGAGCGGAGGGTGGTGTGAACTTCACAAAGTCATCTCGGAACGCGGTGAGGTTAATCGAGCTGGCGGAATCAACGACCCAAAACGGTGATAGATTACGACTTGGGGCGAGGGAAGAGGAGAATGCCACAGAGCTGAAAGGGACAGTCACCTCGTCGTCAGCGCAGTCATCAGCGCAGTCCTCGAGGGTGGGTAAGCTGTCGGTGGCATCGGCGGGGGCGTCGTCGGAAGGGACGTCGCTCAGAAGAGAAGCGTGAGCAAAGGTGGTGCCACCGGCGGCGCCATACTTCTGGACGGTCATCTTACGCTTGGCGAGGTTCCACTTAAGGATAGCGTCATCTGTGGCAGTGCAGGGGGACATGAGATGGTTGAGGCTGCCACAAACGCCACACGTGTTGGGTCGACTGCCGCGAGGATTACGGTGTGGTTGGCCTCGACCGTTGTGCGAGCCGCGGCCCGCAGCGACGAACGCGGAGATGGGAGGGGGTGATGCGGCCGGAGCGGGTGTGTCCGGGGCAGGGTCGTCGTCCATGTTGTGCGCGAGGTGGAGGATGATGGTCATCACTTCACCTCCTTGTGCAGACAGGAGGTAGTCTGTGTCAAAGGCGTTGATGACGCAATGTTTCGCTTGACCGTGTGGGCCGCTGCTGGAAATACCGCGCAGCATGAGGAAACCGAGGTTGTGGGGGTGGATGGCAACGGAGCCATCAACCATTTGGCACGTCTCGTTGTAGTCGTCAAAGGTCTGGCGCATGGAGTGGACATAGTCACCGAGTGACTGGCCAGAGCGCTGTCTGACCATAAGGTTTTCCAAGAGGGACAAGGAGCGAGCAAAATACCGACAGTCGAGGCGTTCACACAGGATGTCCCACGCGGCAGCAGCGCAGTCAGGGCGGGCCGGAGAAATGCATTTCATCGCCTGTTCAGCGCGCTGATTCCCGCTGGCTGCATGGAGGAGCAGCGTGTAGGCGTAGTGCTGTGCTGGTTCGTCGAGCCACACGCCGGAGTCGCGGATGGCCAGCTATGGAATGAGATATGCGGCCTTGATGGAGATGAAATTAAGGAAGGTCCTCTTCCATTGCTTAAAGTCCGTGGTCGGGCCCATGTTCGGGACCGACATCTTCATGGACCGGTTGAGGGCGTCCTTATCGAAGCCGGGGGCTTCGTGTGCCGCTCGGCCGATGACTACCGGGTCAGTGGTGGGGCGACGACTGCCACGGGTGGTGTGGTCGCCACGCTGGGCTGGGGGAGAATACCGTCCATGAAAGGGAGGGGGTGGACCGCCAAGAAAGGGAGAGCGGCCGGTCATGGTATGCGGCGGGCCGTACGGGTGCGGGTGGCCACGGGAGGGGGGACGAGGTGAGAGCGCGCCTCCGGGATGAGAGGTCCGGGGTGGTGAAGGGCATATCCAGCGGGGGGGTATGGGGGGGGTGGGAGTTGTTCAACCTGGAGCTCGTGACGCGAGGGCTCGCGGTGCGCATCGGGACGCGAGGGCTCGCGGTGCGCATCGGGACGGCGCTGTGCGACTGCGGGGTCGCCAACATGAGCTGCAGCGGTGGCAGCAGAGAAGGCCGTTTGTGCGTCCGGTGGGGCGTAGCCAGGTTGGGGATGCTCAAGCAGGGGGAGGGTGTGCACGTCGTGCCCGTCCCGAAAGGGTTCGAGCTGCGCATCGTGGCGGCGCTGAGCGACAAGGGTGTCCGGATTAGCAACCGCAGCAGCAACAACAGCAACGTCGGCCGACTGCGAGTCGAGGCGAGCGTTAATGAGCGCCATTTGCGCAAGGACCAGCGCGAGAGTATCCGGGGTGGGATCGAGAGTGCTCTGCTGAGAGCCTGGGTCAGGGGAATCATGAGGCGAAACATGCGGAGAGTCGGCACAGCGAGTTTTCGGCGCCATTTCGACAAAGGTCGAAAAAGAAAGAGCATAATAAAAAACAGGCAGCGGTAAAGACCGCTAGCCGGACTCGTGCCTAGCACTGGTTTCAGAGAGACGGCCTGATGCCCGCCGACCCCTCGGCATGTAGCCCCGGGGTGTCTCAAAGCACCTTCTATGTATCCTCCACCCATTGTGGGGCACAAGTCGAGGCCAAGGCCATGACATGTAGAGCGCTTCGCTGGCGGCTGAGTCGCTAAGATAATATTTAAAAAAAAAGGTAAGCTACGGCTGTCGTGCAACCTGAGGATGCGTATTCACTCGGTAGTGCGCCCCCCCTTTCTCCAGCTTGGACCTGTGTGCACCCTGTCCACACACGACGAGTGCGTCGGTAGGGGTGGCTGGCTATCGCCGTCGAGTAGCTGACTTAAGAGGGGTGGTGGCGGGTTTTAAATCGCAGTTTATATTGGCGATACCGCCGACTACAAGGTGAAAGTACTAGGTGTCTATAGAAACTTGCCTTCTGCGGGAGAGCTGTCGATCGCGGCTCGCCGAACCAGGTTGTCGCGAGTGAGTGACGTGAGGCGGGGGCCCATAACCTATTAAACCATGCAAACACGGTGAGTGTGGAAGATAACTCACGCAAACGTAGTTACAGTCACAGTCACGCAAACATGACAACCAGCCCACATGCATGGTGTCGGGACAACAGAAGTGCGAGAGCTGTAGCCTAGCGACAACTCTGTACCGAGTCAAACAGTTTATCGGTATGTCCGATCAAGACATGTACTAATCATATCTAGAGTAACTTACAATAGCTATCTGCAACTAATACGTATACGGTATTACTTACAACAGCGAGACGTGTCGAGGCGTGCTTTGGAGATGAGTTTGTCCGGAGGGTCTGTGCGGGCGGTGAGTAGGGAGGTGAGACTCGTGATGGTGGAAGAGTGCGGTGTACATGTGCGTCTCATGACGATGGGAAGGATGTCTACCACTGTGCCTGTCCAGTGGCTGCGGAGGGCATTTGCAAGGGGAGTGTATTTGGCACGTATGAGGTCGGCTGTTTGGGAGAGGTTATTGTCCGTGCAGTACTTCCATTCCCCTATCTGAATCTTTTGGATGGATGCGTAACGGCGGCGACCGTTTGTGTGACCGACGAATCGAGGTTCGAGGAGGCGGATAAAGTCGG
The DNA here is from genome assembly GCA_026401115.1 of Tetraselmis chui. Lineage (NCBI taxonomy): Eukaryota > Viridiplantae > Chlorophyta > Chlorodendrophyceae > Chlorodendrales > Chlorodendraceae > Tetraselmis > Tetraselmis chui. Next base: position 5,175 of record JAPMLY010003657.1, on the reverse strand, counting down.
GTTTGTGTGCGGGGGGTCGTAGCGCGGGGGGGGGAATCTGAGGTGGGAGGATGGCGGGGCACGAGGTTAGGGAGTCGGGCGAGAGACCGTCGTCAGCAGCAACAAGGCGGGTGGGCATGTGGGTGGGGTGAGGTGGGTGACAGTCAAGTGGAGTGTGGGCAGAAGTGGGGGAAGCAAATGATTTTATGGGTTTGTTACCGAAGTCTGCAGTGATGGTTTCCCAACGTCCTCCGTTGTGGCGTTCAATTAGAGTAGAGTAGGAGTTGCAGCGCGCTGTTGTGTCGGTCCTGTCTTAGGCCAGACATGGTGGGGCAGTTACCGGCCATGTGGCCGTTGCTAGTGAATTGGCCACAAAGGGGGCAGCGTAGGGTGGGGTTGTGGGTAAGAAGGCGGGTGTTGTGAACTCCCCACATGAATTCTTGCTTGTGGGTGAACTGGATATTTCTGAGGGTTGTGTGTTTTTTGTGAAAAGAGAAGTCGGCGCCGTCCTCCGCGGCGCGGGCGAGGAGGGCACCGTGTTTGGTTGTTTGCGAGAGGGGTGTGTGTGTTTGGTGTTGTAGGTGTGTGCGTCAGCTTTGAGGTTGGTGTACTTGTAGGGTATTGGTTCCCCTAGGGTATGTGGAATGAGGGTGTATGGCCAGGTCGAGTGGCCTATCGTGACCTCTGAACCTGTGGTGTATGTAGTGTCCGGTGGGTGACCATCCGCGACTTGGTTGGCGAGGGTGTCTGCGAGGTCGTTACCTAGGGAGTGGTTGTGTGCTTTAATTTTGCCGAGGTGTGTGCGGATGCCTGCGTCGCAACGGGTTTGGAGGGTGTGTGTGATGGATAGGAGGGTGTCGCGGTGGATGTTGTGTCTGCAAGCGAAAGGGCAGTTCAAGTATCCTTGTATGAGGCGGAGGGAGCACGCACTTTTGTAAGGAGGTGGGTGCCGCCAAGTTGGAGGCCTATATCTATGCCAACTAGTTCAGCTCGATTTATTGTATGCGAGGGAGGGGTAGAGGTCACCATGATCTTGACTTTAGTGTCCGAGGCGGGGTGGGTGGCTGCTACTCCGAGAGGGGACGAGCCTCCTTTTTTCGAGCCGTCTCTCTAAACAAAGTCATGCCAGTTCCAAGCAAGAGTACCTCTGGTGGGGGGGTATGTTAGTTGCATGCGTTCCGGGAGGGGATATGTGATGGGGTGAGTTGGGTTTGGGGGGAGGTGGTATATGGCTGCCGAGTGGGGTGAGTAGGTGTCGAGGAGGTGAGGGGGAGGGATGGTGATGGCGGGGTTGGGGAGGTGAGTGTCGTAGATAGATTCGAGAGTGTTGTGGAGTGCGGTCATGGTTGTGTGTGATGGGAGGGTGGAGAGTGCGAGGGGGTTCGAGATGAGGTAGATGTCGACCATCCAGCGTGTACCGAATGGGGTAGGGGTGGGGTGTCATGTGTGCTGGTCGGGGGGTAGGAAGGTGTTCGCGTCATTGGGGAGGGTGTAGAGGTGGTGGGTGTATGGTGAGTTGATGTATTTGGAGTGGCGGTAGGGTGTGTGTTCCCATCGGGGGAGGATGAGGATGGTTGCGCTGGGTGTGTGAGGGGCTGTGAGGTGTGCGCTGGTGATTGCGTGTTCCATGGCGCGGCGCATGCATTCGTGGTCGTATTCGGGGTTGGCGATGTTGGTGCCTTGCCAGGTGTGTGGGGCATTGCTGCCGCTAGATGAGAAGACGATGTTTTCGGGGTATAGGGAGTGGTAGGTGTGGGAGTGGAGGGATTTGTTGAGGGGGTCGGAGTAGAGTTCTGTCTGTATGTGGAATGTGTGGCGGAGAGCTTAGAGTAGGTCTTCTCTAGTGGCCCATCTATTACGGGTGGTGGTGGCGGGTGTGGGTGAGTGGATTTCTGAGCGGGAGCCTAGGCGAGTGAAGAGGTGGTAGACCTCCTCTTCGAACGTGTGCTGCGAGAGGTCGGGGCGGAAGAGTTGGTAGAGGTGGCGGACGCGGGGGCCGTTAAGGGTGGTGACCGCGCGGCCGTCGGGAGTGCAGAGCACGGTGGTGACATGGAAGGATGGGTGTGTGTGGATGGCGAATTTACCGGTGGGGAGCATGTCGAGGTCGGGGTGGATGAGGTCGTGGTTGAAGGTGATTAGGGGATGTGACCAGGGAGGGGGTCCGGGTTCTGGCAGTACGAGTGCGGTGGAGGGGACAAAGCCGGAGTTAAATGCGGTGAGTGCGGTGGGGCCGGAGGGGGTCTCACTGATGGTGTCGTGTAGTTGTAGGCAGGGGGTCCACTGGACCTCGTGGAGGCGGGTGAGGTCGTGTTGTTGGCCGCGAGCACACCAATCGCACTGCCATGTGGCGGGTCCCTGAGCTGGGCGGCATTGGGAATGTACGGCAAAGTGCGGGCATGTGCAGCAGATGGAGGTGGGTTCTGTGTGCAATGGGTCATGACAGATGGAGCAGGCGGCGGGGGAGGGGGTGGGGAGGCATACCGATGTGGGGGTGGAGGAGATGAGGCGGAAGCCGTCGTCGAGTTGTAACTGATGTCCCATTCCGTGAGGTGTTCCGGGGCCCATTCGACCATGTGCTGCGTTTGGCCGTATTCTGTGTCCTTGTGTTTGGAAGTGATGCGCGTAACGTCGCAGGGGGGGTAGTGGTGGTCGGTGGGGGTGAGGTATTCTGTGTCTAAGTGTGTGGTGGGTGCAGTGGGGGTGGAGTGTTTGGTGCGGGAGGTGTAGATGCGGGATGAGAGGGTGGGGGGGAGCGAGGGAGGTGTGGGGAGAGGAGGGGAATCCAGGAGGGGTGGATAGTGGTGGAGGGGGATGCTTGTTTGGGGGTGAGTTGTGTGATGGGGAGGCGGTTGTGGATAGTATTGGAGGGCTCGGTGAGGATTGCGGCGAGAAGGCGGATGGTGACTGAGAGTGGGGTGGTGGACCCCGTGAGTGTGGAGATGGATTTGCAGGATTTGAGGATGAAGGAGGATGAGGTGGCTCTGAGGAGGACTTGTGGCCATGTGGTGATGTTATTTTTCTAGAGGGGGTTGAGGCGGGGGAGGAGGGAGGCGTGTGTTTGCGGGGAGAGAAGTCGCAGTAGGCTTGCTTATATGTGTGAGGGTCGGTGATGTGTGTGGCTTTGTCTCGGAGTGAGGCAAGGAGGGTTTTGTTTTGGGTGGTGAAGTGGGCGCGGAGTGTGGAGGCGATGGGGTTGGTGAGGGAGAGTGGAGGGATGTTGTGGGATAGTGTGCCCGCATCGCGCGGGGCTCTAACTAAGCATTTGAGTGTGGGTGGGGTGTAACGGGTGGACATGATGGATTCCGAGGGCCGGTGGGAGTACGTGGTGGATATGGTGTGGATGTCTGCGCGGGCCATGTGGCCTCGGTATCCTGAGTTGTTCATGATTTTATGGAGGTGGCAGACTGTGAGTTGTGCGGCGTGGGCTTTGAGGGAAGGGTGGCCGTATCCGAGGTCGGAGTTAGGGCGGTGGAGGGCGGTGCGGGGAAGGTTACGTACCGAGGAGACGGCGGAGCGGAGTGCGCGGCAGATTTGGCCTTCGAGAGTGTCGAGTTGGGAGTCGGTGAAGAGGCCGAGCTGGAGGGTGAAGTGTTTGCCGATAAAGAGGCCGCGGATGACCCGGATTCTGCGGGATTGTGTTAGTGGGGAGGTGGAAAGGGCGGTGATGAGGGATGCTGTGGTACGTTTTAGTTCGTGTCAGTGTTTGGTGAAGATGAGGGAGGTGTTAAGTTCTACCCCGAGGACGCGGTATGTGTCTGAGGGGCCAATGGAGGGGATGGGGGCCGGGGTGGAGTTTATGGTGATGAACTGAGTTTGTAGGCGGGATGCGAGGAGCGCAGTGTTGGCCATGGTGAGGGCGTTGCCTGTGCGCCAAAGGGAGCCGGTGATGCAGCATTTGCGGATGTTGACGGTCATGCATGTGTAGGCGCTGAAGAGGGAGAGTTTCCTGAGCTGGATGACCATGTTGGGGGTCAAGCCCGTGGCGAGGCTGAGGTCGTCAGCGAAGCCGTGTCCTGGGTATGTGGCTGTCAGTTCTGTGGGGTCGACGTTAGTGGCGGGGGGGGCTGGGCGATAGCCCCGGCTTCCCACCGTGACCCATCGAAGGAAGGGTTCAAGGAAGAGGGTGAATAGAAATGGGGAGAGGGTGTCTCCCTGTAGGGTTCCGCGATTGATGTCGATGGAAGAGGTGGGGCCATGTGGTGAAATATAGTCTGTGGTTGAGACCCCGTAGAGGTGTTCGCATGTGTCGACAAAGGTGGGGGGCATACCGAGTTGACGCATGTGTTTGAACATGATGCGGTGGTCCGCGGCGTTGAAGGCGCCTTTGAAGTCCGCGTACATGACGTAGATGTCTTTTTGTGGAGTTTTGCGTCCTCATGATGATCGTCATAATGATGGAGGAGAGGGCGTCGTGGATGCTGCGGTGTTGTCGGAATCCGTCTTGTTGGTCGCTGAGAATGCCATGGGTTTCGGCGTATTTTGAGCCTGCATCTTTGATGAGTGCGGTCCATAGTTCAAGGAGGTTATTCATGAGGGCGATAGGGCGGTAGTTGTCGAGGAGGGAGGGGTCACCTTTTTTGTGTAGCAGGCAGGTTGTGCTGTGGCACCAGCGTGGAGGGGTGTAGGACTTGTGGGCGAGGAGGGAGAGGAGAGAGAAGAGGGCGGAGCGGGTCGCCGGTGGTAAGAATTTGAGTATTTCATTGGGGATACCATCGGGGCCGGGGGCTTTGCCGGTGCCTAGGGAGTTAAGGGTTTTATCGAAGGTGTCGCGGGTAATCATGTCGGCGAGGGTGAGAGAGGGGTCTCCGCGGGGTTCGATGGTAAAGTTGTCGGGGTTGTCCGGGAGTTCCTACGGGGGGACGGGCAGTTCGTGTGGGGTGGCGCGGCCGAGTTCGGTGGCGAAGTGAGAGTGTACCGCTTCTATGACGGCAGAGGGAGAGGTTGCGGTGGTTTTATCGGGTTTGGTAATGCGGTGGAGGGTCGAGGTGGCGCTAGCGGGGGGTAGGAGGCCGCTTTTAATTTTCAAGCGGCAGTGGGAGGATTTAGGGCAAGTGTTGTAGGCCGTATTGGCTCGAGTTTTGTTTTTCTTTAGCTTATCTGTGGTGGTGGCGCGTAGGAGTTGGCGTATGCGTGCTTGGCACTGTTGTTTGATGGCGTCAAGGGTGAGATATTCTGTTGTGTTTAAGAGGGCTTGGG
>JAPMLY010003656.1:0-16665 GCA_026401115.1 Tetraselmis chui | reverse complement strand
TCCTTGGCGTCCCGAGGAGCCTACCTCCATATGAAGGAGGGTGTTAAGCGAGATGGCAAGTGCCCCGTACTTGCCAATTGGCTGTATTAGATGCTAGGAGTGATTGTGGGTGCGGAGACGGTCCGCTAGTACCTAAGAAAGTCATTTACGCGCCAAATGAGGCCGAGGAAACGTCTTTTATAACTATCAAGCACGTGCGCGCACGGCTTTGCGTGGCCCGACAATGGGTATGGAATTCATGGCACAATATGGTTGTGACTGACAACGAGTACGTGTAGCTATCCATGAAGGGGCCCGGGAATGAGGAGTGTGAGCTCATTGAGGATTAACCGCCAACCAAGCGTCACCGCAAAACTGTTCCAAAATACCCGCGCATGGTAATGTTAGCAAGTGTGGCATGACTTTATTGCTTGTGACAGTGGGGGGCTGCGGCATTAAGGCAAAGAGCAAGGGCATAAATGGCGAAGTGTATCTTATCTTGTTGCTGGAGCACGTGATACCCGCGTGTGGGGCTTTGATGGCAAAAAGGCCCTTGGTTAGGGCGCAACATAATTGCAATTCGATGGCAAGACAACGCTCAAGCTCATGGTTGCAAGAAGGTTAGGAATCGGCTTTTGTATCAATACGGGCTTCAAATGAGTTGACGGCCTGCCAAAAGCCATGATCCGAGTTAAATTGAAAACATGTAGGATTTTTCATCAAGAAGATAACGAAATGATCGGACTTGTTCCCACGCAATTTAGATGCGGCTTTACACGCGTGTGGGAACCAATGTCTTACTTTGTCCACTGCGCGGTATTCAACTCTATCCCCAAACGGGTAAGGGAGTGCATAGCAAACGATGGAGAAACATCCCACTATTATGGTAAAAGTAGGGTTTTGGATAGGTTGGCATGCAAATCAATACAATTCTGATAACCCGAGTTTTATCCAGCACTTGGACGTATCCAATATCCCCGTGCAGCGGCGGGAGACCGCAGAACCCGGCGAAACTTAACGGGAACTCGTCAAAGCTTTGTTCCCCGAGGTCCAGGACCGCCAAACCCGCCAACGCGCCGTCTATTCCACTTTTCGACCTTTTTGCTCACGTCGGTTGTTTCTTTGTAGTATGCTTCCTTCTCCCGGTGTACTAGCAAGGTGCATGCGCCTTGTCCTCGGCGCCGATCGACTTGGCAGCGCTCGTAAGGCCGCGCAAGAGTGTAAAGCACCCGGGAGGTTTGTCGAGAATTGGTGCCGGCGCGTTAAAGCTACCGGGAGAATGGACGGCATGCCTTGGGCGGGTAGGCCCCGAGCGTCCTTGGCGTCCCGAGGAGCCTACCTCCATATGAAGGAGGGTGTTAAGCGAGATGGCAAGTGCCCCGTACTTGCCAATTGGCTGTATTAGATGCTAGGAGTGATTGTGGGTGCGGAGACGGTCCGCTAGTACCTAAGAAAGTCATTTACGCGCCAAATGAGGCCGAGGAAACGTCTTTTATAACTATCAAGCACGTGCGCGCACGGCTTTGCGTGGCCCGACAATGGGTATGGAATTCATGGCACAATATGGTTGTGACTGACAACGAGTACGTGTAGCTATCCATGAAGGGGCCCGGGAATGAGGAGTGTGAGCTCATTGAGGATTAACCGCCAACCAAGCGTCACCGCAAAACTGTTCCAAAATACCCGCGCATGGTAATGTTAGCAAGTGTGGCATGACTTTATTGCTTGTGACAGTGGGGGGCTGCGGCATTAAGGCAAAGAGCAAGGGCATAAATGGCGAAGTGTATCTTATCTTGTTGCTGGAGCACGTGATACCCGCGTGTGGGGCTTTGATGGCAAAAAGGCCCTTGGTTAGGGCGCAACATAATTGCAATTCGATGGCAAGACAACGCTCAAGCTCATGGTTGCAAGAAGGTTAGGAATCGGCTTTTGTATCAATACGGGCTTCAAATGAGTTGACGGCCTGCCAAAAGCCATGATCCGAGTTAAATTGAAAACATGTAGGATTTTTCATCAAGAAGATAACGAAATGATCGGACTTGTTCCCACGCAATTTAGATGCGGCTTTACACGCGTGTGGGAACCAATGTCTTACTTTGTCCACTGCGCGGTATTCAACTCTATCCCCAAACGGGTAAGGGAGTGCATAGCAAACGATGGAGAAACATCCCACTATTATGGTAAAAGTAGGGTTTTGGATAGGTTGGCATGCAAATCAATACAATTCTGATAACCCGAGTTTTATCCAGCACTTGGACGTATCCAATATCCCCGTGCAGCGGCGGGAGACCGCAGAACCCGGCGAAACTTAACGGGAACTCGTCAAAGCTTTGTTCCCCGAGGTCCAGGACCGCCAAACCCGCCAACGCGCCGTCTATTCCACTTTTCGACCTTTTTGCTCACGTCGGTTGTTTCTTTGTAGTATGCTTCCTTCTCCCGGTGTACTAGCAAGGTGCATGCGCCTTGTCCTCGGCGCCGATCGACTTGGCAGCGCTCGTAAGGCCGCGCAAGAGTGTAAAGCACCCGGGAGGTTTGTCGAGAATTGGTGCCGGCGCGTTAAAGCTACCGGGAGAATGGACGGCATGCCTTGGGCGGGTAGGCCCCGAGCGTCCTTGGCGTCCCGAGGAGCCTACCTCCATATGAAGGAGGGTGTTAAGCGAGATGGCAAGTGCCCCGTACTTGCCAATTGGCTGTATTAGATGCTAGGAGTGATTGTGGGTGCGGAGACGGTCCGCTAGTACCTAAGAAAGTCATTTACGCGCCAAATGAGGCCGAGGAAACGTCTTTTATAACTATCAAGCACGTGCGCGCACGGCTTTGCGTGGCCCGACAATGGGTATGGAATTCATGGCACAATATGGTTGTGACTGACAACGAGTACGTGTAGCTATCCATGAAGGGGCCCGGGAATGAGGAGTGTGAGCTCATTGAGGATTAACCGCCAACCAAGCGTCACCGCAAAACTGTTCCAAAATACCCGCGCATGGTAATGTTAGCAAGTGTGGCATGACTTTATTGCTTGTGACAGTGGGGGGCTGCGGCATTAAGGCAAAGAGCAAGGGCATAAATGGGGAAGAGTATCTTATCTTGTTGCTGGAGCACGTGATACCCGCGTGTGGGGCTTTGATGGCAAAAAGGCCCTTGGTTAAGGCGCAACATAATTGCAATTCTATGGCAAGACAACGCTCAAGCTCATGGTGGCAAGAAGGTTAGGAATCGGCTTTTGTATCAATACGGGCTTCAAATGAGTTGACGGCCTGCCAAAAGCCATGATCCGGGAATAAGTCCGATCATTTCGTTATCTTCTTGATGAAAAATCCTACATGTTTTCAATTTAACTCGGATCATGGCTTTTGGCAGGCCGTCAACTCATTTGAAGCCCGTATTGATACAAAAGCCGATTCCTAACCTTCTTGCAACCATGAGCTTGAGCGTTGTCTTGCCATCGAATTGCAATTATGTTGCGCCCTAACCAAGGGCCTTTTTGCCATCAAAGCCCCACACGCGGGTATCACGTGCTCCAGCAACAAGATAAGATACACTTCGCCATTTATGCCCTTGCTCTTTGCCTTAATGCCGCAGCCCCCCACTGTCACAAGCAATAAAGTCATGCCACACTTGCTAACATTACCATGCGCGGGTATTTTGGAACAGTTTTGCGGTGACGCTTGGTTGGCGGTTAATCCTCAATGAGCTCACACTCCTCATTCCCGGGCCCCTTCATGGATAGCTACACGTACTCGTTGTCAGTCACAACCATATTGTGCCATGAATTCCATACCCATTGTCGGGCCACGCAAAGCCGTGCGCGCACGTGCTTGATAGTTATAAAAGACGTTTCCTCGGCCTCATTTGGCGCGTAAATGACTTTCTTAGGTACTAGCGGACCGTCTCCGCACCCACAATCACTCCTAGCATCTAATACAGCCAATTGGCAAGTACGGGGCACTTGCCATCTCGCTTAACACCCTCCTTCATATGGAGGTAGGCTCCTCGGGACGCCAAGGACGCTCGGGGCCTACCCGCCCAAGGCATGCCGTCCATTCTCCCGGTAGCTTTAACGCGCCGGCACCAATTCTCGACAAACCTCCCGGGTGCTTTACACTCTTGCGCGGCCTTACGAGCGCTGCCAAGTCGATCGGCGCCGAGGACAAGGCGCATGCACCTTGCTAGTACACCGGGAGAAGGAAGCATACTACAAAGAAACAACCGACGTGAGCAAAAAGGTCGAAAAGTGGAATAGACGGCGCGTTGGCGGGTTTGGCGGTCCTGGACCTCGGGGAACAAAGCTTTGACGAGTTCCCGTTAAGTTTCGCCGGGTTCTGCGGTCTCCCGCCGCTGCACGGGGATATTGGATACGTCCAAGTGCTGGATAAAACTCGGGTTATCAGAATTGTATTGATTTGCATGCCAACCTATCCAAAACCCTACTTTTACCATAATAGTGGGATGTTTCTCCATCGTTTGCTATGCACTCCCTTACCCGTTTGGGGATAGAGTTGAATACCGCGCAGTGGACAAAGTAAGACATTGGTTCCCACACGCGTGTAAAGCCGCATCTAAATTGCGTGGGAACAAGTCCGATCATTTCGTTATCTTCTTGATGAAAAATCCTACATGTTTTCAATTTAACTCGGATCATGGCTTTTGGCAGGCCGTCAACTCATTTGAAGCCCGTATTGATACAAAAGCCGATTCCTAACCTTCTTGCAACCATGAGCTTGAGCGTTGTCTTGCCATCGAATTGCAATTATGTTGCGCCCTAACCAAGGGCCTTTTTGCCATCAAAGCCCCACACGCGGGTATCACGTGCTCCAGCAACAAGATAAGATACACTTCGCCATTTATGCCCTTGCTCTTTGCCTTAATGCCGCAGCCCCCCACTGTCACAAGCAATAAAGTCATGCCACACTTGCTAACATTACCATGCGCGGGTATTTTGGAACAGTTTTGCGGTGACGCTTGGTTGGCGGTTAATCCTCAATGAGCTCACACTCCTCATTCCCGGGCCCCTTCATGGATAGCTACACGTACTCGTTGTCAGTCACAACCATATTGTGCCATGAATTCCATACCCATTGTCGGGCCACGCAAAGCCGTGCGCGCACGTGCTTGATAGTTATAAAAGACGTTTCCTCGGCCTCATTTGGCGCGTAAATGACTTTCTTAGGTACTAGCGGACCGTCTCCGCACCCACAATCACTCCTAGCATCTAATACAGCCAATTGGCAAGTACGGGGCACTTGCCATCTCGCTTAACACCCTCCTTCATATGGAGGTAGGCTCCTCGGGACGCCAAGGACGCTCGGGGCCTACCCGCCCAAGGCATGCCGTCCATTCTCCCGGTAGCTTTAACGCGCCGGCACCAATTCTCGACAAACCTCCCGGGTGCTTTACACTCTTGCGCGGCCTTACGAGCGCTGCCAAGTCGATCGGCGCCGAGGACAAGGCGCATGCACCTTGCTAGTACACCGGGAGAAGGAAGCATACTACAAAGAAACAACCGACGTGAGCAAAAAGGTCGAAAAGTGGAATAGACGGCGCGTTGGCGGGTTTGGCGGTCCTGGACCTCGGGGAACAAAGCTTTGACGAGTTCCCGTTAAGTTTCGCCGGGTTCTGCGGTCTCCCGCCGCTGCACGGGGATATTGGATACGTCCAAGTGCTGGATAAAACTCGGGTTATCAGAATTGTATTGATTTGCATGCCAACCTATCCAAAACCCTACTTTACCATAATAGTGGGATGTTTCTCCATCGTTTGCTATGCACTCCCTTACCCGTTTGGGGATAGAGTTGAATACCGCGCAGTGGACAAAGTAAGACATTGGTTCCCACACGCGTGTAAAGCCGCATCTAAATTGCGTGGGAACAAGTCCGATCATTTCGTTATCTTCTTGATGAAAAATCCTACATGTTTTCAATTTAACTCGGATCATGGCTTTTGGCAGGCCGTCAACTCATTTGAAGCCCGTATTGATACAAAAGCCGATTCCTAACCTTCTTGCAACCATGAGCTTGAGCGTTGTCTTGCCATCGAATTGCAATTATGTTGCGCCTTAACCAAGGGCCTTTTTGCCATCAAAGCCCCACACGCGGGTATCACGTGCTCCAGCAACAAGATAAGATACTCTTCCCCATTTATGCCCTTGCTCTTTGCCTTAATGCCGCAGCCCCCCACTGTCACAAGCAATAAAGTCATGCCACACTTGCTAACATTACCATGCGCGGGTATTTTGGAACAGTTTTGCGGTGACGCTTGGTTGGCGGTTAATCCTCAATGAGCTCACACTCCTCATTCCCGGGCCCCTTCATGGATAGCTACACGTACTCGTTGTCAGTCACAACCATATTGTGCCATGAATTCCATACCCATTGTCGGGCCACGCAAAGCCGTGCGCGCACGTGCTTGATAGTTATAAAAGACGTTTCCTCGGCCTCATTTGGCGCGTAAATGACTTTCTTAGGTACTAGCGGACCGTCTCCGCACCCACAATCACTCCTAGCATCTAATACAGCCAATTGGCAAGTACGGGGCACTTGCCATCTCGCTTAACACCCTCCTTCATATGGAGGTAGGCTCCTCGGGACGCCAAGGACGCTCGGGGCCTACCCGCCCAAGGCATGCCGTCCATTCTCCCGGTAGCTTTAACGCGCCGGCACCAATTCTCGACAAACCTCCCGGGTGCTTTACACTCTTGCGCGGCCTTACGAGCGCTGCCAAGTCGATCGGCGCCGAGGACAAGGCGCATGCACCTTGCTAGTACACCGGGAGAAGGAAGCATACTACAAAGAAACAACCGACGTGAGCAAAAAGGTCGAAAAGTGGAATAGACGGCGCGTTGGCGGGTTTGGCGGTCCTGGACCTCGGGGAACAAAGCTTTGACGAGTTCCCGTTAAGTTTCGCCGGGTTCTGCGGTCTCCCGCCGCTGCACGGGGATATTGGATACGTCCAAGTGCTGGATAAAACTCGGGTTATCAGAATTGTATTGATTTGCATGCCAACCTATCCAAAACCCTACTTTTACCATAATAGTGGGATGTTTCTCCATCGTTTGCTATGCACTCCCTTACCCGTTTGGGGATAGAGTTGAATACCGCGCAGTGGACAAAGTAAGACATTGGTTCCCACACGCGTGTAAAGCCGCATCTAAATTGCGTGGGAACAAGTCCGATCATTTCGTTATCTTCTTGATGAAAAATCCTACATGTTTTCAATTTAACTCGGATCATGGCTTTTGGCAGGCCGTCAACTCATTTGAAGCCCGTATTGATACAAAAGCCGATTCCTAACCTTCTTGCAACCATGAGCTTGAGCGTTGTCTTGCCATCGAATTGCAATTATGTTGCGCCTTAACCAAGGGCCTTTTTGCCATCAAAGCCCCACACGCGGGTATCACGTGCTCCAGCAACAAGATAAGATACTCTTCCCCATTTATGCCCTTGCTCTTTGCCTTAATGCCGCAGCCCCCCACTGTCACAAGCAATAAAGTCATGCCACACTTGCTAACATTACCATGCGCGGGTATTTTGGAACAGTTTTGCGGTGACGCTTGGTTGGCGGTTAATCCTCAATGAGCTCACACTCCTCATTCCCGGGCCCCTTCATGGATAGCTACACGTACTCGTTGTCAGTCACAACCATATTGTGCCATGAATTCCATACCCATTGTCGGGCCACGCAAAGCCGTGCGCGCACGTGCTTGATAGTTATAAAAGACGTTTCCTCGGCCTCATTTGGCGCGTAAATGACTTTCTTAGGTACTAGCGGACCGTCTCCGCACCCACAATCACTCCTAGCATCTAATACAGCCAATTGGCAAGTACGGGGCACTTGCCATCTCGCTTAACACCCTCCTTCATATGGAGGTAGGCTCCTCGGGACGCCAAGGACGCTCGGGGCCTACCCGCCCAAGGCATGCCGTCCATTCTCCCGGTAGCTTTAACGCGCCGGCACCAATTCTCGACAAACCTCCCGGGTGCTTTACACTCTTGCGCGGCCTTACGAGCGCTGCCAAGTCGATCGGCGCCGAGGACAAGGCGCATGCACCTTGCTAGTACACCGGGAGAAGGAAGCATACTACAAAGAAACAACCGACGTGAGCAAAAAGGTCGAAAAGTGGAATAGACGGCGCGTTGGCGGGTTTGGCGGTCCTGGACCTCGGGGAACAAAGCTTTGACGAGTTCCCGTTAAGTTTCGCCGGGTTCTGCGGTCTCCCGCCGCTGCACGGGGATATTGGATACGTCCAAGTGCTGGATAAAACTCGGGTTATCAGAATTGTATTGATTTGCATGCCAACCTATCCAAAACCCTACTTTTACCATAATAGTGGGATGTTTCTCCATCGTTTGCTATGCACTCCCTTACCCGTTTGGGGATAGAGTTGAATACCGCGCAGTGGACAAAGTAAGACATTGGTTCCCACACGCGTGTAAAGCCGCATCTAAATTGCGTGGGAACAAGTCCGATCATTTCGTTATCTTCTTGATGAAAAATCCTACATGTTTTCAATTTAACTCGGATCATGGCTTTTGGCAGGCCGTCAACTCATTTGAAGCCCGTATTGATACAAAAGCCGATTCCTAACCTTCTTGCAACCATGAGCTTGAGCGTTGTCTTGCCATCGAATTGCAATTATGTTGCGCCTTAACCAAGGGCCTTTTTGCCATCAAAGCCCCACACGCGGGTATCACGTGCTCCAGCAACAAGATAAGATACTCTTCCCCATTTATGCCCTTGCTCTTTGCCTTAATGCCGCAGCCCCCCACTGTCACAAGCAATAAAGTCATGCCACACTTGCTAACATTACCATGCGCGGGTATTTTGGAACAGTTTTGCGGTGACGCTTGGTTGGCGGTTAATCCTCAATGAGCTCACACTCCTCATTCCCGGGCCCCTTCATGGATAGCTACACGTACTCGTTGTCAGTCACAACCATATTGTGCCATGAATTCCATACCCATTGTCGGGCCACGCAAAGCCGTGCGCGCACGTGCTTGATAGTTATAAAAGACGTTTCCTCGGCCTCATTTGGCGCGTAAATGACTTTCTTAGGTACTAGCGGACCGTCTCCGCACCCACAATCACTCCTAGCATCTAATACAGCCAATTGGCAAGTACGGGGCACTTGCCATCTCGCTTAACACCCTCCTTCATATGGAGGTAGGCTCCTCGGGACGCCAAGGACGCTCGGGGCCTACCCGCCCAAGGCATGCCGTCCATTCTCCCGGTAGCTTTAACGCGCCGGCACCAATTCTCGACAAACCTCCCGGGTGCTTTACACTCTTGCGCGGCCTTACGAGCGCTGCCAAGTCGATCGGCGCCGAGGACAAGGCGCATGCACCTTGCTAGTACACCGGGAGAAGGAAGCATACTACAAAGAAACAACCGACGTGAGCAAAAAGGTCGAAAAGTGGAATAGACGGCGCGTTGGCGGGTTTGGCGGTCCTGGACCTCGGGGAACAAAGCTTTGACGAGTTCCCGTTAAGTTTCGCCGGGTTCTGCGGTCTCCCGCCGCTGCACGGGGATATTGGATACGTCCAAGTGCTGGATAAAACTCGGGTTATCAGAATTGTATTGATTTGCATGCCAACCTATCCAAAACCCTACTTTTACCATAATAGTGGGATGTTTCTCCATCGTTTGCTATGCACTCCCTTACCCGTTTGGGGATAGAGTTGAATACCGCGCAGTGGACAAAGTAAGACATTGGTTCCCACACGCGTGTAAAGCCGCATCTAAATTGCGTGGGAACAAGTCCGATCATTTCGTTATCTTCTTGATGAAAAATCCTACATGTTTTCAATTTAACTCGGATCATGGCTTTTGGCAGGCCGTCAACTCATTTGAAGCCCGTATTGATACAAAAGCCGATTCCTAACCTTCTTGCAACCATGAGCTTGAGCGTTGTCTTGCCATCGAATTGCAATTATGTTGCGCCTTAACCAAGGGCCTTTTTGCCATCAAAGCCCCACACGCGGGTATCACGTGCTCCAGCAACAAGATAAGATACTCTTCCCCATTTATGCCCTTGCTCTTTGCCTTAATGCCGCAGCCCCCCACTGTCACAAGCAATAAAGTCATGCCACACTTGCTAACATTACCATGCGCGGGTATTTTGGAACAGTTTTGCGGTGACGCTTGGTTGGCGGTTAATCCTCAATGAGCTCACACTCCTCATTCCCGGGCCCCTTCATGGATAGCTACACGTACTCGTTGTCAGTCACAACCATATTGTGCCATGAATTCCATACCCATTGTCGGGCCACGCAAAGCCGTGCGCGCACGTGCTTGATAGTTATAAAAGACGTTTCCTCGGCCTCATTTGGCGCGTAAATGACTTTCTTAGGTACTAGCGGACCGTCTCCGCACCCACAATCACTCCTAGCATCTAATACAGCCAATTGGCAAGTACGGGGCACTTGCCATCTCGCTTAACACCCTCCTTCATATGGAGGTAGGCTCCTCGGGACGCCAAGGACGCTCGGGGCCTACCCGCCCAAGGCATGCCGTCCATTCTCCCGGTAGCTTTAACGCGCCGGCACCAATTCTCGACAAACCTCCCGGGTGCTTTACACTCTTGCGCGGCCTTACGAGCGCTGCCAAGTCGATCGGCGCCGAGGACAAGGCGCATGCACCTTGCTAGTACACCGGGAGAAGGAAGCATACTACAAAGAAACAACCGACGTGAGCAAAAAGGTCGAAAAGTGGAATAGACGGCGCGTTGGCGGGTTTGGCGGTCCTGGACCTCGGGGAACAAAGCTTTGACGAGTTCCCGTTAAGTTTCGCCGGGTTCTGCGGTCTCCCGCCGCTGCACGGGGATATTGGATACGTCCAAGTGCTGGATAAAACTCGGGTTATCAGAATTGTATTGATTTGCATGCCAACCTATCCAAAACCCTACTTTTACCATAATAGTGGGATGTTTCTCCATCGTTTGCTATGCACTCCCTTACCCGTTTGGGGATAGAGTTGAATACCGCGCAGTGGACAAAGTAAGACATTGGTTCCCACACGCGTGTAAAGCCGCATCTAAATTGCGTGGGAACAAGTCCGATCATTTCGTTATCTTCTTGATGAAAAATCCTACATGTTTTCAATTTAACTCGGATCATGGCTTTTGGCAGGCCGTCAACTCATTTGAAGCCCGTATTGATACAAAAGCCGATTCCTAACCTTCTTGCAACCATGAGCTTGAGCGTTGTCTTGCCATCGAATTGCAATTATGTTGCGCCTTAACCAAGGGCCTTTTTGCCATCAAAGCCCCACACGCGGGTATCACGTGCTCCAGCAACAAGATAAGATACTCTTCCCCATTTATGCCCTTGCTCTTTGCCTTAATGCCGCAGCCCCCCACTGTCACAAGCAATAAAGTCATGCCACACTTGCTAACATTACCATGCGCGGGTATTTTGGAACAGTTTTGCGGTGACGCTTGGTTGGCGGTTAATCCTCAATGAGCTCACACTCCTCATTCCCGGGCCCCTTCATGGATAGCTACACGTACTCGTTGTCAGTCACAACCATATTGTGCCATGAATTCCATACCCATTGTCGGGCCACGCAAAGCCGTGCGCGCACGTGCTTGATAGTTATAAAAGACGTTTCCTCGGCCTCATTTGGCGCGTAAATGACTTTCTTAGGTACTAGCGGACCGTCTCCGCACCCACAATCACTCCTAGCATCTAATACAGCCAATTGGCAAGTACGGGGCACTTGCCATCTCGCTTAACACCCTCCTTCATATGGAGGTAGGCTCCTCGGGACGCCAAGGACGCTCGGGGCCTACCCGCCCAAGGCATGCCGTCCATTCTCCCGGTAGCTTTAACGCGCCGGCACCAATTCTCGACAAACCTCCCGGGTGCTTTACACTCTTGCGCGGCCTTACGAGCGCTGCCAAGTCGATCGGCGCCGAGGACAAGGCGCATGCACCTTGCTAGTACACCGGGAGAAGGAAGCATACTACAAAGAAACAACCGACGTGAGCAAAAAGGTCGAAAAGTGGAATAGACGGCGCGTTGGCGGGTTTGGCGGTCCTGGACCTCGGGGAACAAAGCTTTGACGAGTTCCCGTTAAGTTTCGCCGGGTTCTGCGGTCTCCCGCCGCTGCACGGGGATATTGGATACGTCCAAGTGCTGGATAAAACTCGGGTTATCAGAATTGTATTGATTTGCATGCCAACCTATCCCTATGGCAAGACAACGCTCAAGCTCATGGTGGCAAGAAGGTTAGGAATCGGCTTTTGTATCAATACGGGCTTCAAATGATTTGACGGCCTGCCAAAAGCCATGATCCGAGTTAAATTGAAACATGTAGGATTTTGCATCAAGAAGATAACGAAATGATCGGACTTGTTCCCACGCAATTTAGATGCGGCTTTACACGCGTGTGGGAACCAATGTCTTACTTTGTCCACTGCGCGGTATTCAACTTTATCCCCAAACGGGTAAGGGAGTGCAGAGCAAACGATGGAGAAACATCCCACTATTATGGTAAAAGTAGGGTTTTGGATAGGTTGGCATGCAAATCAATACAATTCTGATAACCCGAGTTTTATCCAGCACTTGGACGTATCCAATATCCCCGTGCAGCGGCGGGAGACCGCAAAACCCGGCGAAACTTAACGGGAACTCGTCAAAGCTTTGTTCCCCGAGGTCCAGGACCGCCAAACCCGCCAACGCGCCGTCTATTCCACTTTTCGACCTTTTTGCTCACGTCGGTTGTTTCTTTGTAGTATGCTTCCTTCTCCCGGTGTACTAGCAAGGTGCATGCGCCTTGTCCTCGGCGCCGATCGACTTGGCAGCGCTCGTAAGGCCGCGCAAGAGTGTAAAGCACCCGGGAGGTTTGTCGAGAATTGGTGCCGGCGCGTTAAAGCTACCGGGAGAATGGACGGCATGCCTTGGGCGGGTAGGCCCCGAGCGTCCTTGGCGTCCCGAGGAGCCTACCTCCATATGAAGGAGGGTGTTAAGCGCGATGGCAAGTGCCCCGTACTTGCCAATTGGCTGTATTAGATGCTAGGAGTGAGTGTGGGTGCGGAGACGGTCCGCTAGTACCTAAGAAAGTCATTTACGCGCCAAATGAGGCCGAGGAAACGTCTTTTATAACTATCAAGCACGTGCGCGCACGGCTTTGCGTGGCCCGACAATGGGTATGGAATTCATGGCACAATATGGTTGTGACTGACAACGAGTACGTGTAGCTATCCATGAAGGGGCCCGGGAATGAGGAGTGTGAGCTCATTGAGGATTAACCGCCAACCAAGCGTCACCGCAAAACTGTTCCAAAATACACGCGCATGGTAATGTTAGCAAGTGTGGCATGACTTTATTGCTTGTGACAGTGGGGGGCTGCGGCATTAAGGCAAAGAGCAAGGGCATAAATGGGGAAGAGTATCTTATCTTGTTGCTGGAGCACGTGATACCCGCGTGTGGGGCTTTGATGGCAAAAAGGCCCTTGGTTAAGGCGCAACATAATTGCAATTCTATGGCAAGACAACGCTCAAGCTCATGGTTGCAAGAAGGTTAGGAATCGGCTTTTGTATCAATACGGGCTTCAAATGATTTGACGGCCTGCCAAAAGCCATGATCCGAGTTAAATTGAAAACATGTAGGATTTTGCATCAAGAAGATAACGAAATGATCGGACTTGTTCCCACGCAATTTAGATGCGGCTTTACACGCGTGTGGGAACCAATGTCTTACTTTGTCCACTGCGCGGTATTCAACTTTATCCCCAAACGGGTAAGGGAGTGCAGAGCAAACGATGGAGAAACATCCCACTATTATGGTAAAAGTAGGGTTTTGGATAGGTTGGCATGCAAATCAATACAATTCTGATAACCCGAGTTTTATCCAGCACTTGGACGTATCCAATATCCCCGTGCAGCGGCGGGAGACCGCAAAACCCGGCGAAACTTAACGGGAACTCGTCAAAGCTTTGTTCCCCGAGGTCAAGGACCGCCAAACCCGCCAACGCGCCGTCTATTCCACTTTTCGACCTTTTTGCTCACGTCGGTTGTTTCTTTGTAGTATGCTTCCTTCTCCCGGTGTACTAGCAAGGTGCATGCGCCTTGTCCTCGGCGCCGATCGACTTGGCAGCGCTCGTAAGGCCGCGCAAGAGTGTAAAGCACCCGGGAGGTTTGTCGAGAATTGGTGCCGGCGCGTTAAAGCTACCGGGAGAATGGACGGCATGCCTTGGGCGGGTAGGCCCCGAGCGTCCTTGGCGTCCCGAGGAGCCTACCTCCATATGAAGGAGGGTGTTAAGCGAGATGGCAAGTGCCCCGTACTTGCCAATTGGCTGTATTAGATGCTAGGAGTGAGTGTGGGTGCGGAGACGGTCCGCTAGTACCTAAGAAAGTCATTTACGCGCCAAATGAGGCCGAGGAAACGTCTTTTATAACTATCAAGCACGTGCGCGCACGGCTTTGCGTGGCCCGACAATGGGTATGGAATTCATGGCACAATATGGTTGTGACTGACAACGAGTACGTGTAGCTATCCATGAAGGGGCCCGGGAATGAGGAGTGTGAGCTCATTGAGGATTAACCGCCAACCAAGCGTCACCGCAAAACTGTTCCAAAATACACGCGCATGGTAATGTTAGCAAGTGTGGCATGACTTTATTGCTTGTGACAGTGGGGGGCTGCGGCATTAAGGCAAAGAGCAAGGGCATAAATGGGGAAGAGTATCTTATCTTGTTGCTGGAGCACGTGATACCCGCGTGTGGGGCTTTGATGGCAAAAAGGCCCTTGGTTAAGGCGCAACATAATTGCAATTCTATGGCAAGACAACGCTCAAGCTCATGGTGGCAAGAAGGTTAGGAATCGGCTTTTGTATCAATACGGGCTTCAAATGATTTGACGGCCTGCCAAAAGCCATGATCCGAGTTAAATTGAAACATGTAGGATTTTGCATCAAGAAGATAACGAAATGATCGGACTTGTTCCCACGCAATTTAGATGCGGCTTTACACGCGTGTGGGAACCAATGTCTTACTTTGTCCACTGCGCGGTATTCAACTTTATCCCCAAACGGGTAAGGGAGTGCAGAGCAAACGATGGAGAAACATCCCACTATTATGGTAAAAGTAGGGTTTTGGATAGGTTGGCATGCAAATCAATACAATTCTGATAACCCGAGTTTTATCCAGCACTTGGACGTATCCAATATCCCCGTGCAGCGGCGGGAGACCGCAAAACCCGGCGAAACTTAACGGGAACTCGTCAAAGCTTTGTTCCCCGAGGTCCAGGACCGCCAAACCCGCCAACGCGCCGTCTATTCCACTTTTCGACCTTTTTGCTCACGTCGGTTGTTTCTTTGTAGTATGCTTCCTTCTCCCGGTGTACTAGCAAGGTGCATGCGCCTTGTCCTCGGCGCCGATCGACTTGGCAGCGCTCGTAAGGCCGCGCAAGAGTGTAAAGCACCCGGGAGGTTTGTCGAGAATTGGTGCCGGCGCGTTAAAGCTACCGGGAGAATGGACGGCATGCCTTGGGCGGGTAGGCCCCGAGCGTCCTTGGCGTCCCGAGGAGCCTACCTCCATATGAAGGAGGGTGTTAAGCGCGATGACAAGTGCCCCGTACTTGCCAATTGGCTGTATTAGATGCTAGGAGTGAGTGTGGGTGCGGAGACGGTCCGCTAGTACCTAAGAAAGTCATTTACGCGCCAAATGAGGCCGAGGAAACGTCTTTTATAACTATCAAGCACGTGCGCGCACGGCTTTGCGTGGCCCGACAATGGGTATGGAATTCATGGCACAATATGGTTGTGACTGACAACGAGTACGTGTAGCTATCCATGAAGGGGCCCGGGAATGAGGAGTGTGAGCTCATTGAGGATTAACCGCCAACCAAGCGTCACCGCAAAACTGTTCCAAAATACACGCGCATGGTAATGTTAGCAAGTGTGGCATGACTTTATTGCTTGTGACAGTGGGGGGCTGCGGCATTAAGGCAAAGAGCAAGGGCATAAATGGGGAAGAGTATCTTATCTTGTTGCTGGAGCACGTGATACCCGCGTGTGGGGCTTTGATGGCAAAAAGGCCCTTGGTTAAGGCGCAACATAATTGCAATTCTATGGCAAGACAACGCTCAAGCTCATGGTGGCAAGAAGGTTAGGAATCGGCTTTTGTATCAATACGGGCTTCAAATGATTTGACGGCCTGCCAAAAGCCATGATCCGAGTTAAATTGAAACATGTAGGATTTTGCATCAAGAAGATAACGAAATGATCGGACTTGTTCCCACGCAATTTAGATGCGGCTTTACACGCGTGTGGGAACCAATGTCTTACTTTGTCCACTGCGCGGTATTCAACTTTATCCCCAAACGGGTAAGGGAGTGCAGAGCAAACGATGGAGAAACATCCCACTATTATGGTAAAAGTAGGGTTTTGGATAGGTTGGCATGCAAATCAATACAATTCTGATAACCCGAGTTTTATCCAGCACTTGGACGTATCCAATATCCCCGTGCAGCGGCGGGAGACCGCAAAACCCGGCGAAACTTAACGGGAACTCGTCAAAGCTTTGTTCCCCGAGGTCCAGGACCGCCAAACCCGCCAACGCGCCGTCTATTCCACTTTTCGACCTTTTTGCTCACGTCGGTTGTTTCTTTGTAGTATGCTTCCTTCTCCCGGTGTACTAGCAAGGTGCATGCGCCTTGTCCTCGGCGCCGATCGACTTGGCAGCGCTCGT
>JAPMLY010003655.1:0-12542 GCA_026401115.1 Tetraselmis chui | reverse complement strand
GTAGTGTATGCAAATATATATATATATATATATATATATATATATATATATATATATATATATATATATATATATATATATATATATATATATAATCATAAAATGATAAATACATGTTTACGTGTATGTTTTAGACGGCATCGCTATTGCCAATGGAGAGGTTGGGATTAGTGGTTCACGGCGGTCTAGCCCCTACCAAAATGAGTTCTATATAGGCACACAAGGGAGGGCCCACAGACATCCGCCGGTTTCACCCGGTACATGTTGTAAACAATTTCAAATTTCAAATTTCGGTTGTGTGACAAGTACATCCGTACACGAGTGCACTGCACTACATTGTACGAGTATTCCTTACTAAATCCAATTCTTGCTTTTCCATCGGAAGGACGTGCATCGTCGCTATACTTCCATATTTAGCGATGATATTGATGCGTATTGTACTCCGAGTATCACCCGGTACGTACACGTACGCACCGTTAGTCTAACTAGCTAGACGACGCGGTGGAGGAGATTCCCAATGTAGACGAGCCGCGTTGCTAGTATGTTTGCAACCGTGAAAGAGCCATTGCACCTGGCACGAGAACCAAACGAGGGGATTTGCAAGCTAGCTAGGCGAAACCTATATAAGCCTAGTGCAGTAGAGGGAGGTGACATAACCTTTAAACAATTCCTTTGTTGATTATATAATATGTAGTCAAACACTAAAAAGTCAAACATATTATAATCTCTCTCTCCATGTGCTCTTCCACATGCAATGAAGATAGCAACATCAGCAAAAATAATATACTTATGTATGCAATTAGCTCACATAAGGCAAACTGCCCCACTGGTTTTGGAGCTCTGGTCGACGCACGCTTTCGCTGTTGTTTGATTCGCTCGACGCGTATTGATTTATTCGATGTGGCTTTTGTTGGAGTTGGCAACTACGTTGTGGTCGTACTGCATGTCGGAGGTTCTAAAGCCTCCGGCATTAGACTTATTCAACATCGTGAACCCCATACCGGTAAAAAATGGTTGCCTGCCGGTTTGATTTTACCTAACGAATAACATGTCGACGCTGTCGATCGCGAATTTTTCGAGGAATTGGGCCTTACTCTGACCGTCAACGATCTTACCATGTTAAGGAACAATCGTGTTTGAGTGCCGTTGCTTGATGGGAAGCGTCATCTCGTTTACGTCTTCTCGGCAGTTATTCGGGCACCTTCTCGGCATTAGCGACAGCTAACTAACGAACCCCAACTAAGGTCGAGCAAGTTGTTCGAGCTCAGTCGACTATTAATCTTGATGGTACTTACGTCGTTTCAGAATCGATTGAAGTTAACGGTCGTTCGCTTACATCGTCTATGACTAGGTTACTTCAAGCTGCTCAACGTAAATTCGAGTTACTTCACTTTGGTTTCGTGGCTCAATGGGAGGCTTTTCGAGGCGATGTAATTTCTAAGCACATGTTCTCTCATAATGACACGTCGTTACCGAGGCAGATTTATTTCTATCCCCGTTTTAGAGAAGTCGACTCTTGCCGTGTGTCGACGTTAATCAAGGGTTACATTAAACACTTGTGTGGAGAGACGCCGACTAATTTACCCATGGGAGTATCGGCCCATGCCGTCAGCTTTGCTAGTCCGAGCGTAACTAATAATGCGACGCATCGTAAAGCTACAATTAACGCCCCCTGTCAATTTGGCCAAGACGCAAACACGCTCGAGGACGTGTTGGAGATGCAACCTCACCGCTTCGTCATGCTAGGGATTGACGCCGACTCGTACGGCGTTGTTGTGGGGGTCATGTATCAGTTTTCTGGACCCATGAACATATGGTGGCTTAACCGTAAGCAACATGCTTTCATTCCTTAATCTTTCGACTCTCTAGTGGCTGAGATTCGTAAGACATCCCAGCTGCCTAGCATCCGGGATGACGCAATTAACGCTCTACTTGGTCGTACGCAAGAGTCCTTGAGTTGCGCTAGCTACACCTAGCTGTTCAACGACTTTTTACGAAGGTCCCGACAACCTCTTACGGATGACCTTCAGTGAGCTCGGTTCATCAACGGGCTGGCTAATTTTCAGCTCCACACACATGCCAAGTCCCACCAAGTCCCATCGTTCGCAGCAAAAGGGTTACAACATGCCCTTGGTGGAGCTTCAAAATTTCCTGAATGACAAATTGACTGATTCATAACATTTCGGTCGTGCTAGGCCCGCACCAACCCCATATAATAACCATAGAGGAGGACAAACTACAAGGAAGCGACCTAACGATGATCCAATGATCGAGGCATCTGCACGATGGCAACGCGGCGAAGGATAACGGTTTGGTCGAGGTCGTGGTCATGGATGTGGACGTACATGCCGTCGCCGATCTCCTCTAAACACTAGACGTACTGACCTTAACACCATCGATGGTCCTTTTAACCCCTCAAAAGCGCAAGCGACACCAAGAGGAGGGACTTTGCTTCAAATGTCACAAGAAAGGACACCGTGTCTTCAAGTGCCCGGAGCGGAAGGGTAAGGAGGCGGTTGACACTCCAACCAAGCGGAAATTATGGTGGCATGACCGCTCATTGGATGATATGGAGCATTCGGCTACATGTACTTGTCGTCTTTAGAAATTGTTAGCGACAGAGGCAGTCGAGTCACACTCGCCAAATCCATCGACCATAGTTGCGACACATGCGAAGGTAATATTGCAGGTCGTCGTCGTCGGATCAATGAGAGAGAGAGAGAGAGAGAGAGAGAGAGAGAGAGAGAGAGAGAGAGAGAGAGAGAGAGAGAGAGAGAGAGAGAGAGAGAGAGAGAGTTTTGAAGACATGTAACGATACGTTCAAGAGATTGGAACATGGTTGGGTCTATTTCTGAACCTCTACACGCACGATTTGACTTCACGTTCGACAAAGGCAGTGCACATGACGAGGGTTTTAACTCGCACGGTGCCTATCTCATTACTCGCCGAGTGACTCTATCATAGATAGAGAGACTTGAGTGGAGAACGTGTGTTCATCAATCCACCCTAGGGTTTGGCAGAACAGACATGTCGTCTTTTCGAGAATTGTAAGCGTATGTCTCCGACATCTACGATGGTTGTATTTGATCGTCCTCAGTGGGCTAAGTCTCGATACATGAAACTCTACCAAAAATTCCTAGCGAGGACGCAGCTATTTACTCGCCAGTCGCTCGACCTTTTCGACCCACCAGCACGTGGCTGCCCAAGCTCCATGACATGTTCAAGTGTGGTTAGTCGACGATGATTGTGTTTTTTACGATTTAGCCCCGACTACACTTCCCGATGAACCCACCTCGGTACATGTACCACAAAAAAAAAAAAAACGTATCCTACCGTCACTAAAGACAGTAAAAAGATCCAAAGTACTACTAAAGTACTACTGAACCACACACCGGGGATGGGTCGGCAGTTTGAATGAACTATCCCGACCGTCTTCGCTCCGGGCCTGGCCTCCCGTTGAGCGATAGACTGGTGGACATAGGGCCCGTTGAACAACATGCACCGTCCACCTCTCCCCAACCGAGCCTAGCTCACCCATGTCAGTGGATCCGTAGCGACACCAGACGGTACACACAGCAAGGCGCAGCTTCCAGAGTTTTGAAATTCATCTCCTCGACAGCTCTCGCGCCACCCACTTTAAAATCCGAAAATGTACCCACTCCAGTACTACGACGTGCCAAAAACAACCATCGATAACAAAAACCTCCCCCCCCCGGGAACGGCGCACCACATCGCGCCCCACCGAGCGTCCGGACGTTACCGTCCGCCGCCTACATCCTCCAAACCCAGGTCCCATTTGGCCTGGTCGTGTGCCGCCAACACACGCAACCTACTCGAAACCCGAATACAAACCTACAAAACTCAACACCACTGATCGAACCCCACTCGACCACCACGTCCTCGTCACTTGGTCTCCTCCCCACTTACAAGCAAGTACTCCTTCGGCCTCGCCCGGCGCACGCGACCTCCGGAGACCCCTACAACCCCAGGACCCGCCTGGCACTCCACCCTCTCGCGCCTTTCATCACAGTGCCTCAACACAACCCGGTCAGGTATCACTTGGGCACTGCCCTGGACCCCTCCCCCGGTCGAGGACTCCAGACACCTCTGGTCATGGCGCCCCCCCGGTCAACTAAAGACCTCGGGCCGGCAGACAACCTCCCTTCCCGTATGATCGACTCCTACCTCCTCATGGGACAGTACTCCACCGCCTCCCCCCACACAGCCAGCTTCTGGCCCCACGGTATGTTCCTTCCAGACCCGACCCAACCCACTGATGTTGTCACCTCGACGTGCTCGGGTGCCCGCCGCTGGCTCCTCGAGTGCATCAACCGGATCACAGACCTCCCTCTCCGGACGAGGAATTCGATTGGCCGGGAACTCGCCCACCTCTCGCGCTGGACGGCGCGAAACACCAGAACCCCTTACCCCTCCTCCCGCCCATGTCACGATGCCACCCCCCTGCCACCTGAACTTACTTCGGGATTTCAGGAGGTTAGACTAGACATCCCCACCTCCTGCATCGCGACCGGTTTTCTATTTCAGCTCACTTCACAACAGCGTGAACTCCTCTCGACCGGGGGAGGGGTCCAGGGCAGTGCCCAAGTGATACCTGACCGGGTTGTGTTGAGGCACTGTGATGAAAGGCGCGAGAGGGTGGAGTGCCAGGCGGGTCCTGGGGTTGTAGGGGTCTCCGGAGGTCGCGTGCGCCGGGCGAGGCCGAAGGAGTACTTGCTTGTAAGTGGGGAGGAGACCAAGTGACGAGGACGTGGTGGTCGAGTGGGGTTCGATCAGTGGTGTTGAGTTTTGTAGGTTTGTATTCGGGTTTCGAGTAGGTTGCGTGTGTTGGCGGCACACGACCAGGCCAAATGGGACCTGGGTTTGGAGGATGTAGGCGGCGGACGGTAACGTCCGGACGCTCGGTGGGGCGCGATGTGGTGCGCCGTTCCCGGGGGGGGGGAGGTTTTTGTTATCGATGGTTGTTTTTGGCACGTCGTAGTACTGGAGTGGGTACATTTTCGGATTTTAAAGTGGGTGGCGCGAGAGCTGTCGAGGAGATGAATTTCAAAACTCTGGAAGCTGCGCCTTGCTGTGTGTACCGTCTGGTGTCGCTACGGATCCACTGACATGGGTGAGCTAGGCTCGGTTGGGGAGAGGTGGACGGTGCATGTTGTTCAACGGGCCCTATGTCCACCAGTCTATCGCTCAACGGGAGGCCAGGCCCGGAGCGAAGACGGTCGGGATAGTTCATTCAAACTGCCGACCCATCCCCGGTGTGTGGTTCAGTAGTACTTTAGTAGTACTTTGGATCTTTTTACTGTCTTTAGTGACGGTAGGATACGTTTTTTTTTTTTTTTGTGGTACATGTACCGAGGTGGGTTCATCGGGAAGTGTAGTCGGGGCTAAATCGTAAAAAACACAATCATCGTCGACTAACCACACTTGAACATGTCATGGAGCTTGGGCAGCCACGTGCTGGTGGGTCGAAAAGTCGAGCGACTGGCGAGTAAATAGCTGCGTCCTCGCTAGGAATTTTTGGTAGAGTTTCATGTATCGAGACTTAGCCCACTGAGGACGATCAAATACAACCATCGTAGATGTCGGAGACATACGCTTACAATTCTCGAAAAGACGACATGTCTGTTCTGCCAAACCCTAGGGTGGATTGATGAACACACGTTCTCCACTCAAGTCTCTCTATCTATGATAGAGTCACTCGGCGAGTAATGAGATAGGCACCGTGCGAGTTAAAACCCTCGTCATGTGCACTGCCTTTGTCGAACGTGAAGTCAAATCGTGCGTGTAGAGGTTCAGAAATAGACCCAACCATGTTCCAATCTCTTGAACGTATCGTTACATGTCTTCAAAACTCTCTCTCTCTCTCTCTCTCTCTCTCTCTCTCTCTCTCTCTCTCTCTCTCTCTCTCTCTCTCTCTCTCTCTCTCTCTCTCTCTCTCATTGATCCGACGACGACGACCTGCAATATTACCTTCGCATGTGTCGCAACTATGGTCGATGGATTTGGCGAGTGTGACTCGACTGCCTCTGTCGCTAACAATTTCTAAAGACGACAAGTACATGTAGCCGAATGCTCCATATCATCCAATGAGCGGTCATGCCACCATAATTTCCGCTTGGTTGGAGTGTCAACCGCCTCCTTACCCTTCCGCTCCGGGCACTTGAAGACACGGTGTCCTTTCTTGTGACATTTGAAGCAAAGTCCCTCCTCTTGGTGTCGCTTGCGCTTTTGAGGGGTTAAAAGGACCATCGATGGTGTTAAGGTCAGTACGTCTAGTGTTTAGAGGAGATCGGCGACGGCATGTACGTCCACATCCATGACCACGACCTCGACCAAACCGTTATCCTTCGCCGCGTTGCCATCGTGCAGATGCCTCGATCATTGGATCATCGTTAGGTCGCTTCCTTGTAGTTTGTCCTCCTCTATGGTTATTATATGGGGTTGGTGCGGGCCTAGCACGACCGAAATGTTATGAATCAGTCAATTTGTCATTCAGGAAATTTTGAAGCTCCACCAAGGGCATGTTGTAACCCTTTTGCTGCGAACGATGGGACTTGGTGGGACTTGGCATGTGTGTGGAGCTGAAAATTAGCCAGCCCGTTGATGAACCGAGCTCACTGAAGGTCATCCGTAAGAGGTTGTCGGGACCTTCGTAAAAAGTCGTTGAACAGCTAGGTGTAGCTAGCGCAACTCAAGGACTCTTGCGTACGACCAAGTAGAGCGTTAATTGCGTCATCCCGGATGCTAGGCAGCTGGGATGTCTTACGAATCTCAGCCACTAGAGAGTCGAAAGATTAAGGAATGAAAGCATGTTGCTTACGGTTAAGCCACCATATGTTCATGGGTCCAGAAAACTGATACATGACCCCCACAACAACGCCGTACGAGTCGGCGTCAATCCCTAGCATGACGAAGCGGTGAGGTTGCATCTCCAACACGTCCTCGAGCGTGTTTGCGTCTTGGCCAAATTGACAGGGGGCGTTAATTGTAGCTTTACGATGCGTCGCATTATTAGTTACGCTCGGACTAGCAAAGCTGACGGCATGGGCCGATACTCCCATGGGTAAATTAGTCGGCGTCTCTCCACACAAGTGTTTAATGTAACCCTTGATTAACGTCGACACACGGCAAGAGTCGACTTCTCTAAAACGGGGATAGAAATAAATCTGCCTCGGTAACGACGTGTCATTATGAGAGAACATGTGCTTAGAAATTACATCGCCTCGAAAAGCCTCCCATTGAGCCACGAAACCAAAGTGAAGTAACTCGAATTTACGTTGAGCAGCTTGAAGTAACCTAGTCATAGACGATGTAAGCGAACGACCGTTAACTTCAATCGATTCTGAAACGACGTAAGTACCATCAAGATTAATAGTCGACTGAGCTCGAACAACTTGCTCGACCTTAGTTGGGGTTCGTTAGTTAGCTGTCGCTAATGCCGAGAAGGTGCCCGAATAACTGCCGAGAAGACGTAAACGAGATGACGCTTCCCATCAAGCAACGGCACTCAAACACGATTGTTCCTTAACATGGTAAGATCGTTGACGGTCAGAGTAAGGCCCAATTCCTCGAAAAATTCGCGATCGACAGCGTCGACATGTTATTCGTTAGGTAAAATCAAACCGGCAGGCAACCATTTTTTACCGGTATGGGGTTCACGATGTTGAATAAGTCTAATGCCGGAGGCTTTAGAACCTCCGACATGCAGTACGACCACAACGTAGTTGCCAACTCCAACAAAAGCCACATCGAATAAATCAATACGCGTCGAGCGAATCAAACAACAGCGAAAGCGTGCGTCGACCAGAGCTCCAAAACCAGTGGGGCAGTTTGCCTTATGTGAGCTAATTGCATACATAAGTATATTATTTTTGCTGATGTTGCTATCTTCATTGCATGTGGAAGAGCACATGGAGAGAGAGATTATAATATGTTTGACTTTTTAGTGTTTGACTACATATTATATAATCAACAAAGGAATTGTTTAAAGGTTATGTCACCTCCCTCTACTGCACTAGGCTTATATAGGTTTCGCCTAGCTAGCTTGCAAATCCCCTCGTTTGGTTCTCGTGCCAGGTGCAATGGCTCTTTCACGGTTGCAAACATACTAGCAACGCGGCTCGTCTACATTGGGAATCTCCTCCACCGCGTCGTCTAGCTAGTTAGACTAACGGTGCGTACGTGTACGTACCGGGTGATACTCGGAGTACAATACGCATCAATATCATCGCTAAATATGGAAGTATAGCGACGATGCACGTCCTTCCGATGGAAAAGCAAGAATTGGATTTAGTAAGGAATACTCGTACAATGTAGTGCAGTGCACTCGTGTACGGATGTACTTGTCACACAACCGAAATTTGAAATTTGAAATTGTTTACAACATGTACCGGGTGAAACCGGCGGATGTCTGTGGGCCCTCCCTTGTGTGCCTATATAGAACTCATTTGGTAGGGGCTAGACCGCCGTGAACCACTAATCCCAACCTCTCCATTGGCAATAGCGATGCCGTCTAAAACATACATGATCAGCTAGGTTGGCGAGCTGGTGCTGGTCGTGCATGACCTATGCTCATGTGCGACTCTGGTCGCGCCGGAGATGGGGGGGGGGAATGCAGACGAAAACCCCGTCGCTCATGTCGTCGAAGGTCCCTACTCGATCCCTGCACATCCCCGTCCGAGATATTAGTTGCTCCTCCCGTCGCAGCTCGCCACCTAGCCGAGTCTTCTCTCCTTCTGCGGGTGCTCGGAAGAGACAAAAAACAGGCCGCAAACGGTGTCCGGCTCGCTCTCTTGCCCTCGAGCCAGATTTTTTTATGTCCCATATTGTTTCGCCGTCTGTTTTCATCACCTATCTGATCGCGTTGTGCCCGTCCGTACCCTCCCCCGGTGGTTTACGTTCTTAGGGGGGCGCCTTTACGAGCAATGTGCCGTTACGATAAGCCTAGGCAGAAAGCATGAGGCAACATGTCGACAACCGGGTACCGACCAGGGGAGGGGTTGGTAGAACACAATGATCGAGTCGCCGTTCCTTTAAAGATGGTGGGTACGGGAATATTTTCCCAAAACCCCCCCGTACTGGGTTTTTCCGGCGGCGGATGATCCTGAGGACCTCCGCCGCCAGACCGTGCCGCTCCTCCGGCTGCGACCCACCTCCGTTTTGCGTAGCTTTGAGCCTCGCCCCTAGGGGAGACTTAAAAGTCGCAGGGCTAGCGAATGCTAGCGAGCGCCGTGCCCTAGCGCTGCCTCCCAGTTGTCCACCTCCAACTCCAACACCGTCGTCGCACCGTTGATTCGTCCGTACCTTCTTCGCCAAAAAGTATTTCGCAAACGCCGGCCCCGCCCCTTCGTCGGAAGAGTATCTGCGAGTATTTAGTCGCTGAAAAGACATATCGGACTAGCCGAGCGGGAGATCCTTGCGCCAATGTACGGATATTATGTTTTTCCAAAGTCCTCCGTACATGGCTTCCCGACAGGTGCTGATCCCGAGGATCGCCGCTGTCGGTACCTCGTTTAACCCCCTACCGTGCCAAGCCCGGCACGGCTGCATGGCTACAAGCGCCCACCGCGTGGAGGTAGAGGTAGGTGCCGACGGGCCTGCGAGCGCACCCCTCTCCGGGGCCGCCGCCGCTGCGCCGCCGGCGGTCGCCCACACAACCGAATTAGGTGGATGGATGTATGGGCCGACGAAAAAGAAGCCCCATGTTGACATAAGAATCACGGCGAAGACTACGGGCCAAAGCACCTATACCAACAAAACAGCAAGCAACGCTACCGGATACCAAAATGATATTGAACAAGATTTACGACATCTACCGGCGCTGGCTACCAGTTGCTATCTTTTTGGCCCTTTCAATCAATCAAGCCGTCTAGGAAACTCATTAATTGGGGCAAGATCATCATCGCACGATCCGTTTTCTCCGACTGAGTGGTGAGTGTTTTAAGTCCCCTCCCCCCTCGGGGGAGATGGTTTGCTGTGGGCGCCTAAAGGTGTGTCGGGGATAGGGGTGGGTGGAGTGGCGTTGTGTAATGAGTGCATACATGTAACAATACATTGTATGACATTGTACATGTAACAGTTACTAAAATCCAATTCGTATTTTTCTATCGGAAGGACGTACATCGTGGGTACGTCACTATTGCAATTTACCAAGGGCTCTGATGCGTATTGTGCTACCAGTGCCTCCCGGTACGTACATGTACGCACATTTAATCTAAGTAGCTAGATTACGCGTTGGGCGAGGTTCCCAATGTTGAACGTGGTTCCTAATGCAGGACGAGCCGCATCCCTAGTTTGTTTGCAACCGTTTCAAAGCCATGGAACATGGCACGATGACCCAACGAGAGCAAGTGCAAGCTAGGTAGACTGGAGCTGTTTAAGCCTAGGGCAGTAGAGGGAGGTGAAAAACCCAATCAACAGTTCCTTTGTTCAACTACAATAGAATGTAAAAGAGTCAAACATTTTCTCATCTCTATTTCCATATGTACTTCCAGTCTTCCACTTGCCGTGACAGCGACAACAACAAACCGAACATAGCAGATTTGTGTCTTCAACTAGCTCACATAAGGCAAATTGTCGCAATGGTTACGGAGCTCTTTGGTCGACGCATGTTTTCGTAGTTGCTCGACTCGTTCGACGATGATTGTTTATTGAAATTGAAATTGAAATTGTTTACAACATGTACCGTATGCGCCGGTTTTTCACCAAAAGCCGGATGCGTCGGCTGCTGTCTCTGGGCCCTCCCAGCTATGCCATACATGGAACTTACAAGCCAGGGCTAGACCGTTGACCACCTAATCCAACCTCTCCAATGGTGTTCGGGGGTTTTACTCCCCCCCGGGGAGGGTGCAAGTAGAGGCGAAGGTTGTGAGCTGTCAGGGTCGTGCGTGGAGGCGATGTGCGGATGCGCGGCGGGAGGTCGTGCGGGACTTGATGCGGTATATGCGTAGGAGGTGGTGCAGCCATTGGACAGTATGCGTATGGAGTTGTGCAAGGATGCGAGATGTGTCGAGGCGTACTTTGGTGACGAGTTTATCCGGAGGGTCGGTTCGGGCGGTGAGAAGGGAGGTGAGACTCGTGATGGTGGAGGAGTGCGGTGTACCAGTGCGGCTCATGACGATGGGGAGGATATCGACCACTGTGCCTGGCCAGTGGTTTCTGATGGCGTTCGCAAGGGGTGTGTATTTGGCGCGTATTTGGTCGGCAGTGTGAGAGAGGTTATTGTCTGTGCAGTACTTTCATTCTCCTATCTGAATCTTTTTTATGGATGCGTAACGTCGGCGTCCGTTGGAGTGACCAACGAATCTGGGTTCGAGGATGCGGATGAAGTCAGGTTTGTGTGCTGGGGGACGAAGCATGGGCGGGAGAATCTCAGGGGGGAGGACGGCGGGGCATGAGGTTAGGGAGTCGTACGAGAGACCCTCGTCAGCAGCAACAAGGCGGGTGGGCATGTGGGTGGGGTGAGGAGGGTGGCAGTCTAGTGGGGTGAGGGCGTAGGTGGGGGTATCAAATGATTTTATGGGTTTGTTACCGAAATCTGCTGTGACGGTTTCCCAGCGTTCTCCGTTGTGGCGTTCCAGTAGGGAGAGTAGGAGTTGTAGAGCGCTGTTGTGACGGTCTTGTCTTAGACCAGACATTGAGGGGCAGTTACCGGCCATGTGGCCGTTGCTAGTGAATTGGCCACATAGGGGGCAGCGCAGGGTGGGGTTGTGAGTAAGTAGGCGGGTGTTGTGGACACCCCACAGGAATTCATGTTTGTGTGTGAACTGTATATTTGTGAGAGTGGAGTGTTTTTTGTGGTAAGAAAAGTCGGCGCCGTCCGACGCGGCGCGGGCGAGGAGGGCTCCGTGTTTGGTTGTTTGCGAGAGAGGAGTGTGTGTGTGTATTGTGCTGTATTTGTGTGCGTCGGATTTGAGGTTGGTGTATCTGTAGGGAGTGGGGTCCCCTAAGGTTTGTGGGATGAGGGTGTATGGCCATGTCCAGTGGCCTATCGCGACTTCTGAACCGGTGGTGTATGTAGTATCGGGTGGGTGGCCATCCGCTACTAGGTTGGCGAGGGTGTCTGCGAGGTCGTTGCCGATGGATTGGTTGTGGGCTTTAATTTTACCGAGGTGTGTACGGATGCCGGCTGCGCATCGGGTTTTGAGGGTGTGTGTGATAGATAAGAGGGTGTCGCGGTGAATGTTGTGACGGTAAGCGGAAGGGCAGCTTAAGTAACCTTGAATAAGGCGGAGGGAGCACGCACTGTCTGTGAGGAGGTGGGTGCGGCCCAGTTGGAGGCCTATAGCTATGCCAGCTAATTCAGCACGATTTATTGTATGTGAGGGAGGGGTAGAGGTCACCATGATTTTGATCTTGGTGTCCGAGGCGGGGTGGGTAGTTGCTGCTCCGAGGGGGGTCGAGCCGCCTTTTTTCGAGCCGTCCGTGTAGATGAAGTCCTGCCAGTTCCAAGCAGGGGTGCCTCTGGTGGGGGGGCACGTTAGATGTATGCGGTCCGGGAGGGGTATGTGAGGGGGTGAGTTGAG
>JAPMLY010003654.1:0-11291 GCA_026401115.1 Tetraselmis chui | reverse complement strand
TCAGCCCAGGATAAGCCGGGGACGTGTCCTGTGACGGGGGGTGGTGTGATGGTGATGGTGTGAAGGTGGTGGTCAGGGGGTACTGGTTCATAGGGTGAACGGGGGAAAATGTGAAGGGATACAGGTCCAGACTGTGAATGAATGGGATTATTGGGCAGGTGGAGGATATTTACCCAGAAGGAGGACGGGTCGGACTCGATCGGGACGGGAGTGTCCAGCGGCTGGAGTGCGTCCGCGAACTGGAGGGTGAACTGGGCTTGCTCGGGTAGGTCTTCGAGTTTGCACAGGTTGTGGGATGGGGGGGTTAAACCTGTGGAGGTGAGAGCTGTCGCGAGGTCGGAGGTGAGGAGATCCTGTAGTAGGGCGACTGTTTCTTGGCCGGTGATACCAGTGAATATCGGGGAGCGGATCTTCATCCTGCGGCCTGAAACTCCTGGAGCTGAGGCAGCCCGGAGAAAGCGAATTTTCTGCTGACTTAGTTTTTCCAGGAGCGGAGGGGATGAGAGTATGAAGGGGGGCACCGGACCGGCTGAACTGAATTCACGCTGGCGTGAAGTCAGTTGGTATAGGAGCCCCACCGCTATACAGGAGGTAGGAATCGTCAGGTGGATCTCTTGGAAGCTCGTGTGGAGCTCGACTGGCAGGGGTGTGACATCGTTGCATTTCGGGGAGGTGGGGTGGAGGGTTCGTGTAGCGTTCGCGGTCCACCGTGTGTGTTGGGCGATTTCTCTGCCTATTATATTTCGGATGCGGTTGGGGAGATCGGTAAGGTCGTGTAGGCTTTCGAGTAGCCAGCGGCGGGCCAACGAGCATGCCGACACGATCGGGTCGGGGTGAGATGGGTCCGGGAGGAAGACTCCGTGGATCCAGAACCGAGCGAGGTGGGGGGGGGTGGTGGAGTACTGGCCTGTGAGGAGGAGGGAGTCGACAGTCCGGGTGGAGAGGTCGTCGGCCTGTCCCGTGGTTTCGGTTGACCGTGGGGGGGACAGGATCAGAGGGGTCTGTAAGCCACGACGGAGAGGAAGGGGGTCCAGTGGCGTGCCCAGGAGTTGCTGGGGGTGGATGAGCTGGGGTGCGGTGAGAAACGGGGTCAGGGGGTGTCCCGCGAGTGCGTTCCGGGGTTGGTAGAGGTCCATGAAGCGGCCATGCGGCGGGGGGTCCTTCAGAAGGGCCTGCCTGTAGGTGGGGGGGGGGGGTAGGGGGCGTAGACATAGCGGTCGAGTAGGATTTCGAGTGATGGAGAGGGGTGTAGGAGTTATGTTTGGCTTTTGTAGTTGGTTTTTGAGAGTCGTTCACGTGTTGGCTGCACGCGACCAGGCCTGATGGGACCTGGGTTTGTTGGATGTTGGCGGCGGACAGGGACGTCCGGACGCTCGGAGGGGCGCGATGAGGCGCGCTGCCGACCGGTGAAGAAGCTTTTTGTAAGCGATGAGTTGTCTGGGTGTGACGTAGTACTTTGACGGGTACTTGTGTAGATTTTGAAGTGGATGGCGCGGTAGCTGTCGGGAGGATAAAATTCAAATCCCTGGAAGCTGCGCCTTTGAGCGTGTACCGTCTGGTGTCGCTACGGATCCACTGACCATTGTGAGCTAGGCTCGGGTGGGGAGAGGTGGATGGTGCACGCCGTCCGGCAGCCCTGTCCACCAGTCTTGCGCTCGATGGGAGGCCAGGCCCAGAGCGAAGACGATCGGCGTTGCTCATCCGAGCTACCGATCCATCCCCGTGTTTCGTGGTTCAGTAGTACTTTAGTAGTACTTTGGATCTGTTTACTGTCTTTAGTGACGGTAGGATTAAGTAGCAGGAAGGTTAGAGTAGGGGGAAGCCAAGGTCGAGAGAGATGTAGCAACATGTAGTTTAAATGGTGGGATGGTGGTAGGCTGATGTAGTGGGCTCGTGGTAGGTTACGTG
Organism: Tetraselmis chui; assembly: GCA_026401115.1. Taxonomy (NCBI): domain Eukaryota; kingdom Viridiplantae; phylum Chlorophyta; class Chlorodendrophyceae; order Chlorodendrales; family Chlorodendraceae; genus Tetraselmis; species Tetraselmis chui. The sequence continues at coordinate 9,383 of JAPMLY010003654.1, read as the reverse complement.
TGTTGGGGGCACACGACCATGTTCGAAGGGACACGGGTTGCTGTTTGGAGGCGGCGGATGACATAAACGTCCGGACGCTCGGCGCGGCGCGATGCGGTGCGCCGTACCCGTGGAGGGGAGTTTTTTTAATCGATGAGGTGTTTTGGAGTTCCGCGGTACTATGGTTGTTTCTCGGTAGAGTTTTGAAGTTGGTGGCGCATTAGCGCGGAAGCTGTCATGGGGACATAATTTAAATTTCGGGAAGCTGCGCCTCGCAGTGTGTACCGTCTCGTGTATCTACGGATCCAATGACCGGGGGAGCATAGCTCCGGGGGGAAGAGGTGGATGGTGCATGTTGTTCAGCGGGCCCGGTGTTCACCAATCTATCGCTCATTGGGTGGCCAAGCCCTTAGCAAAGACGGTCGGGGCGTAACCTCATTCGAGCGCCCGACCCATCCATATTTTCGCGGTTCGATAGTATTTTAGTAGTACTTAGGAATTTATTACGGTGTTAAGTGAAGGTAGGATCACGAGCTATTCTCAAGGGCAACCTATTTCTCCGCCTTTGTCCAGTGCCAGCTTCCGGTTTGCGCGGCCCCCTCGGTTTGCGCCGAGGCATATTGGGCAAGTCCAATAGCGGACTGTACTCGCGCTGTTGGAAGGGGATGTGGGTGGTGGGATACTGCGCAGGAATTGTTGTTGGCTAGGGGGAAGAGGCCCGCGCGACGCGACAAACCGGACATACTGCATAATGTAGTGGATGTTAGAGCATGGTACTTTCTCCCGGCACACGGTTCCGACGAAAAGGAACACGGCTTGGGCCGCGAGCCATGCTCATTTCCCCCCGAACCGTGTTCCTTCTGGGCCGGTACACGACTCACGAGCCGTGTACCGTAATCGGAATACCAGTAAAAGCAATATTTTCGGTATAGGGCTCACGCCGTGCACTATTTTCCAATTGAAGTAAAGGTTTAAGGAGCAACATGATGAATTGCTACTTGTATCTTGTTTACTCTTATATAGGTAAAGTATTGGGGTTTAACGGCTAGTTGATGTACCATGTTGATCCCGCCGAAGATAACCCATAACCTATTAATCCATGTACACACGGAATGGCATGAAGGGGGTTAGAACCGCCGCTTCCCGGAACGGAGTTGTACGCCTTATCTAAGTACCGCCAAAAGTCGGTACCCGATAGGAACATATTGTGCATATGAACCCATCGCATCGCATCGCGAATGAGCTGCGAACACCTATAGCGAACACCTATAGGTGGAGGGCCATGACCCCCCCGGAGTTCAGCGTAAATATGTGTCCATTAGCAGCCCTACGGAGGGATATGTTAACATGTGTGGGTGGGTGTGGTAGATGCGAATGATTTGATGGGTTTGTTACCGAAGTCCGATGTGATGGTCTCCCAACGTCCGCCGTTGTGGCGTTCCAGGAGGGAGAGTAGGAGTTGAAGCGCGTGTTGTGGCGGTCCAGTCTTAGGCCAAACATGGTGGGGCAGTTACCGGCCATGTGGCCGTTGCTGTTGAATTGGCCACACATGGGGCAACGTAGGGTGGGGTTGTGGGTGAGGAGGCGGGTGTTGTGTACACCCCACATGACGCGTCTAACACAACCCATACTCTTTACCCTGCTATAACACGATGGCTACAAATAGACAAGTCATAGACGAAATTCGCCACGCGCCGGGATTTGCTACATCTTTAGAATTCAAACAAAAGGAACATTGTTTACTAGCTAACGCAGCGACATCAAAAGAGCGGTTGAATGGCCAGTTTTAGCAAGCCTTTACCGAACTAACGGCCACGCTTAGCTCGACCCTCATCACTCAACTTGCGGTAGCAAAGCAAGTCAGCACACAGCTAGCCAGTACCGTCGGCGTAGACGACACGCCGAAGGGTGGAATTACGGAGCACGACGCCCGTAGCGCACAGCCGTAGATTGAGCGACCCTCGATCAACCCTACCGTGCGACAATAGGCCCCAGCCCCAACGACGTCGGTAACCCCAACAAGACTGCCAAATGAGGACTACCACATCAACACAAAACTATGGGGACCCTCGATTGCCACATGCCTCGAGCTACTCCCCCCCCCCCCCCCCCCCCCCCCCCCCCTTGACATCTCACCGGCCCACAGATCTTGAAGCTTACGTGTGACATCTACCACCACCTCTCCGCCCGCCGGCACAACGCCACGCTCGAAGAACACCGCGCCACGGCCTGTCACGATGCCTACGCCGCCTGCGCTAACACTGCGAGCATATTTGCTATGGATGACATTCATAATTACCCCAAGGACTCACCGGAATTCAAGGCATCGATCGTCACCATGCGTCAAAGCCTCCACACCCACAGCGCGCTCGAGGAGGCCGTCCGTGTGCGGGTATCCCACATCCGAAACACTAAGGGCGGAGGGGAGACGAGCGATTCGGACCACGTTTTCGCGGAACTCGCCTACGAGAGTTTCCTTAAACCACGACCGGACGTTACCTCCTCCGAATATGACAACCTACACCGAGCCTTCATCAATAAGACGCTCGACTGCTCTCTACTCGCCAACGCCAAAGCCGCCGCTTGAGCTACCTTCGCACGCAAGACGCATGCCCCCGGCCGTCCAACCGTGGAGCGCCCTAACCCAGCCCCAAGACCCCAGCCCGAGCCCAAGCTACCACCGAGAGACAATGGCGACCCCAAGACTCGAACCCCAAGAACCACGACAAGAACGCTTGATGGTGTGACGCGCAGAGCCACCTCCTTCCACGACCGTTCCAACTTCATGCGTCACCGCGTGCGGAACAGAGCGTCCGAGTGGAAACGATTACGCGCGAGTGAGCAAGTTCTAGGCTGGATTCCTCGAGGGGTTCGCATACCTTTCATCGGCGGCCGTTGGCCCCCACCTTTCAACAACGGCACCTCCATGCTCGACGCAACACAGCAACAACTTGACTTCATGGACTCCGAGCTTCCAAGATTCTTGCAATCAAGCGCTTGGGAGCCGGGATAGCGCAGCATATGGGTTTCCAAAATGTTTTTAGTCCCGAAACTGGGCGAAAACAAATGGCGGCTCATTATTGACCAAGCCCCCTAAAAAAACCTGCAAGGAGCACAAACTAACCTACGAGACACGCAATCACATCAAGAACCTGACGCGCGCCGGCGATTGGATGGTCTCCTTCGACCTCACGGACGGCTACTACAAAAAAAAATGAAATTTGAAATTAAACACTCCAATACCATTAAAAACCGGTTGGAGTCTCTGGGCCCCCCCTTTTGCTACGCCTAACTGGACTTAGAAGCGTGAGGTAGACCGTGAACCACTAATCCCAACCTCTCCAATGGCAGTGACGATACCGTCTAAAACATACCCGTATCCATGTATTTATTATTTTCTGACCTATACGTATTTTTTTGGATACAACATGAAATAAAAAATGTCGCTAGTCTCCACGATACGCGGCCTGCTCCAGCCGCCGCGGGGTCGCTGATCAGCAAGGTTGTTGAGCTTGAGCTGGTCGAGGCGAACTTGCCCGACCTCGGCTCCTGTGCGACTCCGGTCGTGCCGGAGCTTGGGGGGAAAGGCATGTGAAAACCCCCCTCGCATAGGTCGTCGTCGGTCCCGCCTCGATCCGTGCCCAACCCCGCCCGAGGTATTAGCCGCTCCATCCGACGCAGCTCGCCACCTAGCCGAGTCTTCTCTCCTCCTTCGGGGGCTGAGAAGAGAAAATAACTAGGCTGCAGACGGTGTCCGGCTGGCTCTCCTGCCCCCGAGCTAGATTTTCTCATGTCCCCTTTCCTTTTCCCGTCTGTTTCCAACACCTATTTGATCGCGATATAGCGCCGAATTGGCCCGCCAAACAGTGGTATAAACTACTGAGCGACATATCCGACGAGCAAATCATGTACCCCCCTCCCGAGAAATTTGAAATTTGAAATTGTTTACAACAATACCATAATTAAGCGGCTTTTGTCTCTGCCCCCCCCGTGCTATATGCCAAATTGGGACTCATAAGCGTGGGCTAGACCGTGAACCACTAATCCCAACTTCTCCATTGGCAGTGACGATATCGTCTAAAACATACACGTAACCATGTATTTATCATTTTTTGATCTATACGTATTTTTTGGGATACAGTATGAAATAAAAAGTGTCGCTAATCTCCACGATACGCGGCCTGCTCCAGCCGCTGCGGGGATGTTAATCAGCGAGGCTGGTCAGCTTGAGCTGGTCGAGGCGAACGTGCATAACCTCGGGTACCGTGCGACTCTGGTCGTGCCGGAGGTAGGGGGAAAGGCATATGAAAAACCCCCTCGCTCAGGTCTTCGTCGGTCCCGTCTCGATCCGTGCTCATCCCCGCCCGAGGTAGTAGTTGCTCCTCCCGACGCACTCCGCCACCTAGCCGAGTCTTCTCTCCTCCTTCGGGGGATGGGAAGAGAAAATAACGAAGCTGCAGACGGTGTCCGGCTGGCTCTCCTGCCCCCGTGCGAGATGTTCTCATGTCCCTTGTCCTTGCTCACTCTGTGTCCAACACCCATCTGATCGCGCTGTGGCCGGCCGTGTGACCCAGTTTTTCTGTCCGCGCGTGATTTCTTTAAGAAGAAAACCAGCGAAGAGCCGTTGGTAAGGAGAAGAACCAGAAGAACTTTCGGTACGCGATACTTTGCTAACTACGGAGTGCGACAGACGTTATCGCTACACTGCGAGTAAGCGAATGTGGGTTCTACGTATAGATATTATGAGATGACCGAGTGGTGCAGTACCTGTACGCAGTAACCCGTACACCGCAATTCGGAATAATTGAGGGATGCGAAAGCGGCGGAAGACATTTGTACCATGAGGGCAACGAGAATGGCGAGCCGAGTCGAGCGTGATACGTTGTCAAGGCTTGCTAGAGCGTGCGCGAGAGTGCCACGCAAGACTTTGAGTGCCACACCAATTCCAATTTGGTGTGTTGTGCTGCTCCTAATTTAAACTACTAAATATTACTCAACAGTTTCATCTATTCGCAGCACAGCGACACTGTAGAAGTCTCTACAGACTTCACCTTTAGCTATTTCTAGAACCGGTGCGGGTATAATTATTCATCATCCCACGCTTCCGGCACTGGTACTACACTCCTCCACAAAAGTCCGGAAAAGATTTCGCACCTGCGCAAGTAGAAAATGCAATCATGCGTCGATTCTATTGACAAATATCCTGAAATCCCAGGCAATGCTTTTGCGCGCAAAATGGAATGCACCGACAACTGCGAGGGGCGATTTCGAACACTGCCGGGCTTGTGTACTTGGGGTTATCGCGCCCGCACCCGTGCGGCACGCTCTTTCAAACAGTCGCCGTGCTTGGTAGACGAAAAGAGTAACGGGCGCACAACGCCGCAATATGAACGTTGATGCGACGGTCGCGCAAATATAATGCATAGGCGACGGAGGGAGGAGGTGTTGGACAGGCCGCTGTGGGGGAAACGCAAGAAATCGCGTATGTAGACTTACCACCGATATGCGCACAACCCGAGGGCAAGCCGCTTTCGGCCACAATGTTCAAGCGATCATAACTTACTAATATATCGTCCAAAATTGTTAAAATAGGTACCGTTGGACGCATCTTTTCCGTGCGCGTCATACGCATTTACTCCAGAGCTCAAACTCCCACAAATCGATTTGTTATGAATTATGTTAATTTACAAACTATTCCGGCACCGCTGAGCCGCAGTGCCAAGCAACACCCATCGAAGTCGGCTCACCTCCTGAGACGATTTGTGCGGGGTTTGTCGATATATGTTTACTACTTCTTCATTCCTATTGACCTCCGAGCCCAATTCCCGACGCGTGCCACGCGTGGGGCGGGTGTGGTTGGCACAAGCACATACCCAAGCATTCCAAACACCACCGTCAACGTGATGCGTCCCTAACGGCCAAGTTGGACCTCGCCCCTCCCCTAAGCCAATCGCCCTCGCATGGTTACAACGTGCAGTGTTTATCCAAACCTGCGTCATGTGCGTTTTTGCTCGCCTGCTTTCCAAAAAATCACCCGTGCTAGCGGCGTGAACTTCCGTGCTCTATTCACACACCCGCAAACCAAACCTCGCGCATTGAACACGGCACCCACGCCTCCAAACCCCCTCCAAAACCCCCCCAAAAATACGGTTATGTGGAACACAGAGAAGTATGCAGCTTGGTATGAGCGCTTGTGCAATGCCCAAGCGTGGCGCTCAGAATGACGTGTGCAGTTCAGACAATTTCTCGGGAGTTTATGGGCTTAATTCGACAAACTCCACCGACAACACCCGCTTTAAGCTGAGGTCTAACCACCCCGGATGGCGGCTTATTGCTTGCCTTTCGGCTCTCCTACAATTGGGTGGTACTCGGGTATCGTCGTGCTTGACGTGGTGAGAGGGGGGCGTGTTCTTGACTAGCTTATGCTTAACATAATGCATGTCCGGACTTTTGTGGAGGAGTGTAAATATTCTACATGTACAATAATTCTAACATGACGAGCTCGCTCCTTTCGTCGCTTTACTCGTCAAATACGACCCTTTATCGCCATGCACAATTTCCAACATTATTATAGTCCTGTATCTAAAGATACGTAGCTGCTATTTTCCCCACCCACCCTTCCCTAATCGCTGAACATAAATAACACCTATTATGTACCTGTGCATGTGTTTAAGTGCACGATTATCCAAGTACATGTAAGTAAGCTGTCGTCTTTGGCATAGTATGATTCCCAGTCGCTTATAACCTGCTGTATTTCGATATCTCATCATGTTTCGTCGCGGATGGCGGTGGAAAAATTCATTTATTCGATATCGGAGCAGTGCTGACGCTCGGATGTGGCTTGCCTTCCTATTCCTCGGGCTTGAGTTTTTTCCTCTTTTTGCTTGGTGGCCTCCACTGCTTTTCCTTGTAAATTTTTTTGTATCTATTCAATATCTCATATTTCGATACGAACGTAGATAGTATATTGTATTCACTGATATTTTTAGCTTGTTGCTGGCCTAACCACGGGTTTCTTACAAGAAGAACAAGATGAGCACGGACAGGGAAAGTGGGAGGGGAAACAAAAGGGCAAGAGTGACAAGAGGATCACGGTGGTGGCCTCCACTGCTTTTTCTTGTAAAAACATATATTATTCACTGACAGCCGTGAGCGTACATGTACTGACAATGATGTATTATGATAAGTAGTAGAGCCCGATGATGTAATAACTTTTCTGGCGGCATCCATGATGATGGGTCGTCTCGTGATGATGGGCCCATCAGCAAGATCAACACGGAAACCTTGATTACAAGGAGCATAGGAACGTGGACAAGTCCATTAATATCAGAAAAAAAATCAGAAACCATGAAAGGATTATATCGAAAAAGGAGGCAGTGCTGGTGCTGTGGCATGCCTTCCTGTTCCTCGTGCTTAGGTTTTTTTCTTCCTTTCTTTCTTTTTCTTGCTTGGTGGCCTCCACTGCTTTCTCTTGTAAGAAATTTTATATTATATCGAAAAAGGGGAGAGGGAAAGTAATAGAGTGAGGCGCTATGCCCGTAGCAAATAGTGCAGCGCGATACCTGTACCAGCGACCAGATTCTTTTCCCTTCGTTTGATTGGTGGCTTCAACTGCTTTTTCTGGTAAGAAAAGGGCGGCATCAATCATGGGCTACCATAGCGTAATACCGCGCGAGTCGTTGCAGTACTGTCACAATCTACTGTATTCAGAATACCTTTATAGTATCATGCACCCCATCATGTACAGGTACCTCTATATACCGCACCGCCGATTCCGGGGTGTGGGACGCCATCAAGACGCTTGCACTGAGTGCGGGAGACCGCGCAATCCGTCGTCACACTTCCTTCCACACGGCTGACTCCCGTCACTGCCCCGCTTGTCCCACCTTAGCACAGTAACCCTCCGCTACCATCGTGAGTTAACTAGCTCTTTCTCGCGAGAGGGAACAGCACCCCTTCTCGGTACCCAGGGTTTGTAGTTTGAGACACGCTTCCAGCGCGTCTTTTTCGGCTCGCGTCTCTTTACAGCGCGTCTTGTACGACAGTCGCCGTAGTTTTCCGCAGTGGTCGGCGACCCGCCCACTATTCGCCAGACTTCACGATACAGACTGCGCCCTGCCGCGCGAAACAGTAGCAGTTGCCTATATAAATTTGAATCTTACACAGGATTACAGTGGAACTTCGAGTTGATCTTCGGCTTGCTACCCGTTCTGACTTCGGCGGCAGGCTTGATCTCGTACCAAAGCATTGCGCGGGAAGGCTTCACTGTGAAGCGCCGTCCGACATACATCTGCAGCTAATTGTTAACAACGGGCGGCATGGAGACCAGCCGCCGCGCGAGTGGCAACAGCCACGGAACGCTGCAGGTTGTCCCGCGGAGTGCCAGCACCAGCACTGTCTATAGCAAGAGTCTCGCCCGCAGCGGCAGCGCGCGTGGATTGCTGGCCGCCAACTCAGTTCTGCCCTCTTCCATTCCCGTCGTTTCCAATGGACCATCTGGCTTCGCAGCGTCCCTGACCAAGTCGAAAAGCTTCAACTCAAAGCGTGACACAGCTGTAGATAAACATAGGGCTGGAATGGAACATGAAAGGGTGGACGATGTTCTCGACGTGGCTTCTACTCAGGCGTCTTCAATGCCTCAGACGGGGTCAACCGACCTCGCCTCCCTCTGCCGCCGCATGTTCTCCGTATTTACCTTATCCGAAGGAGAAAGCAATTCGCACAGCCGGACCGCTAGCACCAAGTTCACTGACGCGTTCAGAGGAACCACTACGCGTCGTGACAACAGCTCTAGCGTCAACGCAGTCTTTTCTCTCGATACTGCTAACGTCAAGGTCAACGACGATGTCCCGAGGTCGCTTGACCCTCGACCAAGTTGCGAAGAGGCGGCGGAGGACGTCGCCGCGCCCAAGACGCCCCCCTTGCTTAAAAAGCTCGAGGCGGAACACACACCCTGGGCACCAATGAAGTCTGCCCGACCCATGTCCCGGCGTTTCACCTCTACAGCTGTGCCCTTTGGCCTGATCGTCGAGAAAGATGGAGCCGTGTCCTGCTAAGTCGTACAGCCCTAAAAAAGGTCGACTCAATTTCATTGAAAACAAAGTACGCAACAAGGCTGCGCTGTGGCTTCGAAATCCAAGTACCTGATGTGTGACTGGAATATCACGACTGTGGACAAGTCGCCAGGACTTGAAACGCGGTTGGGGCGCTATGCGCACTCAGTCACAGCAAGTTTTTCCTCAGTCTTCCAAACCAAGGCTCAGTTCACATAGTCCTTTCCGCACGGGCGCAGAGTACAATCTCTTGGTGCGGGTGAACAAGGCCGCCAAGGACCCCCTTCACACGTAGCGGTAGCACTCTAGGTACCACATAGGCACAAATTACTATGTTAAGTTGATTCTCTT
>JAPMLY010003653.1:0-13349 GCA_026401115.1 Tetraselmis chui | reverse complement strand
GGCTACAGATGCTTCAACAGTGGGGATTGCAGCAGTCCTGTTGCAAGACCAAGGAGGCGGTCTTCAACCTGTCTCTTACTGGGCGCGTAAGCTGAATCCAGCTGAGCGTGGTAACACTTACTCTGCGTACGACTTAGAAGCTTTGGCCGTATGCGAAGCTGTCAAGCATTGGAGGTGCTATCTTGAAGGATGTTCTAAGTTCCTTGTCGTAACATACCACGACACACTGCGGCATCTGCTCAGGCAACCGAACAACAGGCTGAACAAGCGGCAAGCAAGATACCTGCGGGATTTGCAACCGTTTGTGGGCTCGATGACACTTGCATATCGCAAGGGAGCTCTAAACGAAGCCGACCCGTTAAGCCGGCGTCCAGACTTCGTACCTCAGGCCACAGTTCCCTTATTTTGGGATGGCGAGGTTCCGTCAGATCGAGAATTACGACGGAAGTCCCAGCTGCTGTTTGAAGACGCACTGTTAAATTCACTGACTGTTAACGCGTTGCACCTGAGCCCTGAGTTCGCTGATCTCATTCGCGAGGGGTTCTCACGAGATTCGTTTTATGGGGACGATGGTGAGTGGACAAGAGACAGCCGGATAGAAGCCAGAGATGGGTACTTTTGGCGTCTCAATCGCCTCTGTATTCCACAGAACTCTGAGCTCCGACTGAGATTGATCGCAGAGCTGCACGAAAGTTCGTCAGCCGGTCACAGAGGAGTTGCTAGCACTCTTGCTAAAGCACTCGACAGATTCTGGTGGAAACGAATCCGCCAAGATGTGAAAGATTTTTGTGAACGCTGCGTCGTATGTCGACGAGCAAAGATTCGACCACAGATGGCCGCGACTCTTTACCCATTGCATGTTCCACCCAGACCGTGGCACACAGTTGGTCTTGACTACCTGACACACTTGCCTGAGAGCAACGGCTTTAACAGTGTGCTGATTGTAGTAGACCATCTAACTCGAATGGCCCATTTTCTGCCATGCACAGAGTCGATTACTGCCGAAGAAACTGCAACTTTGTTTTTACAGGGAGTCTACCGTTTACATGGACTGCCCCGTGTGCTAATCAGCGACCGCGACCCGAAATTTGTCAGCGCCTTCTGGCAGACACTTTGGAGACGCCTTGGAACGCGTTTGAACATGTCTACCAGCCGACACCCAGAAACAGACGGACTGACAGAGCGCGTGAACAGCACGTTTCAGCAGCTTCTTCGTTGCTTCTGTTGCTATGATGGCTCTGATTGGACGACACTTTTACCGCAAGTGGAGTTTGCGTACAATGCTTCGCGTGCACTCGGAATTGAGCACACACCGTTCGAGGCTAACTTTGGTTTTTCTCCTGAGGAGCCTCCTGACCTGCTCTTCAGCATGCGACCATCGATTCCAATTTCGCAAGACGCAACAGAACGGTTGAGATTGTTACAGGAAGTACACAGCCTGGTACGCTCTGTGTTACAGCTACATAAAGACGAGATGCAGGCGCGCACAGAACAGTCTACAGCGCCACACTTCGCTAAGGGAGACAAGGTGTCAGTCGTCACAGCAAATCTTTTTCTCAGAGGACAACCGAACATGAAACTCAGAGACAGACAGCTCGGCCCTTTTCCAGTGGAGGAGCAGATTGGAAAACACAGTTACAGATTGAAACTACCAGCGACAGTACGCTTACACCCTGTGTTCCACGTTAATAACTTACGGCCCTGCTCTACCGCTCCACTACGACCAGCTGTCCCGGTAACTGTACCTGAAGGAGACGACGAGGAGTTCGACGTCTCACACATCTCTGCTGTGTGCATCAAGTCGCTACCAGGACGACGAGGCAAATATTTGCTCTTCATGACGCACTTCAGTGATGACGACATTCCACCTGTCTGGCACCGGTTGAACGAGGTGCATCGAACAATTGCGTTACAAGAATTCTTGGAGACGCCCCAATGGCGCAAGTTCGCCAAGACTCAGGCGTACATTGATTTCATGCACGCTTTCCCAGCGCGCATTCCTGAGTCCCAGTAACTGCTTCAGTAAAGGAGCCAAGAACCACGGAGGCCTGCCTCGCGGCGGCCTCATTGATCTGTCAAGAGGGGGAGGGTACGAGTGTGACGAGTACAGTCCTGCAACAGTACATTGCAGGACATTGTACAGGTACTCGTTACGGATATCAATTCGTGCTTTTCCACAGGATGGACGTATACTCGTGGGTACGTCGCTACTGCAATATTGTAATGGTGCTGATGCTACAGTACGACCAGTACCTCCCGGTACGTACAGATATGCATAATTAATCTAACCAGCCAGATGACGCGCCAGAGCGAGCTCTCCAATGCTGAAGGAGCCGCGTCGTGAGACCCAATGCTAGGCAGGCCGCGTCTCGAGGCGGATGACGACGGTTGAGCAGCACTAACGCCTGACACGTAAGCGTAGCTTGCAGGCGTGACTAGTCTGGGCTAAAACCTATTTAAGCCCAGTGCAGTAGAGGGAGGTGACAGAACCTTTTAACAATTCCTTTGTTCATTTACAACATCTACTGCCCAAGTACAGCAGTAAAACATCTTTCATCAATTGTCTCTCGACAACATCATTTTGCCATCTTGCAACAACATAACTAGACAGACTAGAACAAATTTGTGCTAGCGTTTAGCTTTCAGAGGCTAACCGCCACACTGTGGAGACTACACTCGAGGAACGACGCCCTGAGTGTCTGCTACTGTCATCTACGAAAGTTCAGAAGCTCATGCGCAAGACGCGCCGCAGCAGAGGACGTCATGCTGATTTTTACGTCATCGAACTTACGTCAGCAGCTGAACAACAGACGGATTTCCACACTGGAGAGGAACTAACGGCAGAACAACGTGACAACTTCCGGTCGACACTCTTCGATGACTTCCCGGAGTTACTTCAACCTGTCGACTCTCCACCTGTAAGCCGACAGTGGGATCATCCCATTGACACAACTGGCCCGATGCGACGTCAACGTCTGAACCGACTGTCACCGGCAGAGCGCGCTGAACTTAATCGACAGCTCAAAGACGCAGTAGAAGCTGGTTTAATACGCCCCAGCTACAGTGAGTTCGGCTCGCCAATTCTTTTTGTGCGGAAAGCTGATGGCTCACTACGTCTGTGCATTGACTACCGTGGCCTTAACGAGGTTACGCGTAAGGACGCCTACCCACTTCCGAGAGTGGATGACACACTGGACGAACTTAAGGATGCGAATTTTTACACACACCTCGACCTCGCTTCTAGATTCTGGCAAGTTCGAGTGCGTGATCAGGACGTTCACAAGACGGCTTTTCAGACCCCTGATGGCTTAATGGAATGGGTCGCCATGCCGTTTGGACTGTGCAATGCACCAGCAACATTTCAGAGGATGATGAACGACATTCTTCGCGACTTTTTACATAAGTTCGTAACAGTCTACCTGGATGACGTCTGTATCTACAGTCGAACTCTGGAAGAGCACCTGGAGCACCTACGTCTAGTGCTACAGCGATTCAAGGAGGAAGGGCTGAAATTACGCCTAAGAAATGCTTTTTCGGATTGCAAGAAATGGAGTATCTGGGCTACACTGTGTCAGCCGGGAAAATTTCGGTTTCCACAAAGAAAGTCGAGGCCGTTGCAGATTGGCCGGTGCCCAAGACGCAGAAGGAGGTTCGCAGTTTCGTACAGTTCTGCAACTTCTATGCGAGATTTATACACCATTTTAGCGACCTTACGGCTCCATTGACGGACTTACTGCGGAAGTCCCAGCCACAGAAGGTTACGCTGACGCCTGCCTGTTTGGAAGCCTTCGAGACTCTCAAGTTACGGCTCATTTCCGCGCCATGCCTGATCCTTCCGGAGGTCGGCTCGGACGCGACGTTCACCGTGGCTACAGATGCTTCAACAGTGGGGATTGCAGCAGTCCTGTTGCAAGACCAAGGAGGCGGTCTTCAACCAGTCTCTTACTGGGCGCGTAAGCTGAATCCAGCTGAGCGTGGTAACACTTACTCTGCGTACGACTTAGAAGCTTTGGCCGTATGCGAAGCTGTCAAGCATTGGAGGTGCTATCTTGAAGGCTGTTCTAAGTTCCTTGTCGTAACATACCACGACACACTGCGGCATCTGCTCAGGCAACCGAACAACAGGCTGAACAAGCGGCAAGCAAGATACCTGCGGGATTTGCAACCGTTTGTGGGCTCGATGACACTTGCATATCGCAAGGGAGCTCTAAACGAAGCCGACCCGTTAAGCCGGCGTCCAGACTTCGTACCTCAGGCCACAGTTCCCTTATTTTGGGATGGCGAGGTTCCGTCAGATCGAGAATTACGACGGAAGTCCCAGCTGCTGTTTGAAGACGCACTGTTAAATTCACTGACTGTTAACGCGTTGCACCTGAGCCCTGAGTTCGCTGATCTCATTCGCGAGGGGTTCTCACGAGATTCGTTTTATGGGGACGATGGTGAGTGGACAAGAGACAGCCGGATAGAAGCCAGAGATGGGTACTTTTGGCGTCTCAATCGCCTCTGTATTCCACAGAACTCTGAGCTCCGACTGAGATTGATCGCAGAGCTGCACGAAAGTTCGTCAGCCGGTCACAGAGGAGTTGCTAGCACTCTTGCTAAAGCACTCGACAGATTCTGGTGGAAACGAATCCGCCAAGATGTGAAAGATTTTTGTGAACGCTGCGTCGTATGTCGACGAGCAAAGATTCGACCACAGATGGCCGCGACTCTTTACCCATTGCATGTTCCACCCAGACCGTGGCACACAGTTGGTCTTGACTACCTGACACACTTGCCTGAGAGCAACGGCTTTAACAGTGTGCTGATTGTAGTAGACCATCTAACTCGAATGGCCCATTTTCTGCCATGCACAGAGTCGATTACTGCCGAAGAAACTGCAACTTTGTTTTTACAGGGAGTCTACCGTTTACATGGACTGCCCCGTGTGCTAATCAGCGACCGCGACCCGAAATTTGTCAGCGCCTTTTGGCAGACACTTTGGAGACGCCTTGGAACGCGTTTGAACATGTCTACCAGCCGACACCCAGAAACAGACGGACTGACAGAGCGCGTGAACAGCACGTTTCAGCAGCTTCTTCGTTGCTTCTGTTGCTATGATGGCTCTGATTGGACGACACTTTTACCGCAAGTGGAGTTTGCGTACAATGCTTCGCGTGCACTCGGAATTGAGCACACACCGTTCGAGGCTAACTTTGGTTTTTCTCCTGAGGAGCCTCCTGACCTGCTCTTCAGCATGCGACCATCGATTCCAATTTCGCAAGACGCAACAGAACGGTTGAGATTGTTACAGGAAGTACACAGCCTGGTACGCTCTGTGTTACAGCTACATAAAGACGAGATGCAGGCGCGCACAGAACAGTCTACAGCGCCACACTTCGCTAAGGGAGACAAGGTGTCAGTCGTCACAGCAAATCTTTTTCTCAGAGGACAACCGAACATGAAACTCAGAGACAGACAGCTCGGCCCTTTTCCAGTGGAGGAGCAGATTGGAAAACACAGTTACAGATTGAAACTACCAGCGACAGTACGCTTACACCCTGTGTTCCACGTTAATAACTTACGGCCCTGCTCTACCGCTCCACTACGACCAGCTGTCCCGGTAACTGTACCTGAAGGAGACGACGAGGAGTTCGACGTCTCACACATCTCTGCTGTGTGCATCAAGTCGCTACCAGGACGACGAGGCAAATATTTGCTCTTCATGACGCACTTCAGTGATGACGACATTCCACCTGTCTGGCACCGGTTGAACGAGGTGCATCGAACAATTGCGTTACAAGAATTCTTGGAGACGCCCCAATGGCGCAAGTTCGCCAAGACTCAGGCGTACATTGATTTCATGCACGCTTTCCCAGCGCGCATTCCTGAGTCCCAGTAACTGCTTCAGTAAAGGAGCCAAGAACCACGGAGGCCTGCCTCGCGGCGGCCTCATTGATCTGTCAAGAGGGGGAGGGTACGAGTGTGACGAGTACAGTCCTGCAACAGTACATTGCAGGACATTGTACAGGTACTCGTTACGGATATCAATTCGTGCTTTTCCACAGGATGGACGTATACTCGTGGGTACGTCGCTACTGCAATATTGTAATGGTGCTGATGCTACAGTACGACCAGTACCTCCCGGTACGTACAGATATGCATAATTAATCTAACCAGCCAGATGACGCGCCAGAGCGAGCTCTCCAATGCAGAAGGAGCCGCGTCGTGAGACCCAATGCTAGGCAGGCCGCGTCTCGAGGCGGATGACGACGGAGACGCGCCGCAGCAGAGGACGTCATGCTGATTTTTACGTCATCGAACTTACGTCAGCAGCTGAACAACAGACGGATTTCCACACTGGAGAGGAACTAACGGCAGAACAACGTGACAACTTCCGGTCGACACTCTTCGATGACTTCCCGGAGTTACTTCAACCTGTCGACTCTCCACCTGTAAGCCGACAGTGGGATCATCCCATTGACACAACTGGCCCGATGCGACGTCAACGTCTGAACCGACTGTCACCGGCAGAGCGCGCTGAACTTAATCGACAGCTCAAAGACGCAGTGGAAGCTGGTTTAATACGCCCCAGCTACAGTGAGTTCGGCTCGCCAATTCTTTTTGTGCGGAAAGCTGATGGCTCACTACGTCTGTGCATTGACTACCGTGGCCTTAACGAGGTTACGCGTAAGGACGCCTACCCACTTCCGAGAGTGGATGACACACTGGACGAACTTAAGGACGCGAATTTTTACACACACCTCGACCTCGCTTCTGGATTCTGGCAAGTTCGAGTGCGTGATCAGGACGTTCACAAGACGGCTTTTCAGACCCCTGATGGCTTAATGGAATGGGTCGCCATGCCGTTTGGACTGTGCAATGCACCAGCAACATTTCAGAGGATGATGAACGACATTCTTCGCGACTTTTTACATAAGTTCGTGACAGTCTACCTGGATGACGTCTGTATCTACAGTCGAACTCTGGAAGAGCACCTGGAGCACCTACGTCTAGTGCTACAGCGATTCAAGGAGGAAGGGCTGAAATTACGCCTTAAGAAATGCTTTTTCGGATTGCAAGAAATGGAGTATCTGGGCTACACTGTGTCAGCCGGGAAAATTTCGGTTTCCACAAAGAAAGTCGAGGCCGTTGCAGACTGGCCAGTGCCCAAGACGCAGAAGGAGGTTCGCAGTTTCGTACAGTTCTGCAACTTCTATGCGAGATTTATACACCATTTTAGCGACCTTACGGCTCCATTGACGGACTTACTGCGGAAGTCCCAGCCACAGAAGGTTACGCTGACGCCTGCCTGTTTGGAAGCCTTCGAGACTCTCAAGTTACGGCTCATTTCCGCGCCATGCCTGATCCTTCCGGAGGTCGGCTCGGACGCGACGTTCACCGTGGCTACAGATGCTTCAACAGTGGGGATTGCAGCAGTCCTGTTGCAAGACCAAGGAGGCGGTCTTCAACCAGTCTCTTACTGGGCGCGTAAGCTGAATCCAGCTGAGCGTGGTAACACTTACTCTGCGTACGACTTAGAAGCTTTGGCCGTATGCGAAGCTGTCAAGCATTGGAGGTGCTATCTTGAAGGCTGTTCTAAGTTCCTTGTCGTAACAGACCACGACACACTGCGGCATCTGCTCAGGCAACCGAACAACAGGCTGAACAAGCGGCAAGCAAGATACCTGCGGGATTTGCAACCGTTTGTGGGCTCGATGACACTTGCATATCGCAAGGGAGCTCTGAACGAAGCCGACCCGTTAAGCCGGCGTCCAGACTTCGTACCTCAGGCCACAGTTCCCTTATTTTGGGATGGCGAGGTTCCGTCAGATCGAGAATTACGACGGAAGTCCCAGCTGCTGTTTGAAGACGCACAGTTAAATTCACTGACTGTTAACGCGTTGCAGCTGAGCCCTGAGTTCGCTGATCTCATTCGCGAGGGGTTCTCACGAGATTCGTTTTATGGGGACGATGGTGAGTGGACAAGAGACAGCCGGATAGAAGCCAGAGATGGGTACTTTTGGCGTCTCAATCGCCTCTGTATTCCACAGAACTCTGAGCTCCGACTGAGATTGATCGCAGAGCTGCACGAAAGTTCGTCAGCCGGTCACAGAGGAGTTGCTAGCACTCTTGCTAAAGCACTCGACAGATTCTGGTGGAAACGAATCCGCCAAGATGTGAAAGATTTTTGTGAACGCTGCGTCGTATGTCGACGAGCAAAGATTCGACCACAGATGGCCGCGACTCTTTAC
This sequence comes from Tetraselmis chui, assembly GCA_026401115.1. Taxonomy (NCBI): domain Eukaryota; kingdom Viridiplantae; phylum Chlorophyta; class Chlorodendrophyceae; order Chlorodendrales; family Chlorodendraceae; genus Tetraselmis; species Tetraselmis chui. Next base: position 5,115 of record JAPMLY010003653.1, on the reverse strand, counting down.
CCATTGCCTGTTCCACCCAGACCGTGGCACACAGTTGGTCTTGACTACCTGACACACTTGCCTGAGAGCAACGGCTTTAACAGTGTGCTGATTGTAGTAGACCATCTAACTCGAATGGCCCATTTTCTGCCATGCACAGAGTCGATTACTGCCGAAGAAACTGCAACTTTGTTTTTACAGGGAGTCTACCGTTTACATGGACTGCCCCGTGTGCTAATCAGCGACCGCGACCCGAAATTTGTCAGCGCCTTCTGGCAGACACTTTGGAGACGCCTTGGAACGCGTTTGAACATGTCTACCAGCCGACACCCAGAAACAGACGGACTGACAGAGCGCGTGAACAGCACGTTTCAGCAGCTTCTTCGTTGCTTCTGTTGCTATGATGGCTCTGATTGGACGACACTTTTACCGCAAGTGGAGTTTGCGTACAATGCTTCGCGTGCACTCGGAATTGAGCACACACCGTTCGAGGCTAACTTTGGTTTTTCTCCTGAGGAGCCTCCTGACCTGCTCTTCAGCATGCGACCATCGATTCCAATTTCGCAAGACGCAACAGAACGGTTGAGATTGTTACAGGAAGTACACAGCCTGGTACGCTCTGTGTTACAGCTACATAAAGACGAGATGCAGGCGCGCACAGAACAGTCTACAGCGCCACACTTCGCTAAGGGAGACAAGGTGTCAGTCGTCACAGCAAATCTTTTTCTCATAGGACAACCGAACATGAAACTCAGAGACAGACAGCTCGGCCCTTTTCCAGTGGAGGAGCAGATTGGAAAACACAGTTACAGATTGAAACTACCAGGAAAAAACGTATCCTACCGTCACTAAAGACAGTAAAAAGATCCAAAGTACTACTAAAGTACTACTGAACCTCAAAAACACGGGGATGGGTCGGTAGCTCGAATGAGCAACGCCGATCGTCTTCGCTCTGGGCCTGGCCTCCCATCGAGCGCAAGACTTGTGGACAGGGCCGCTGAACAGCGTGTACCATTCACCTCTCCCCACCCGAGCCTAGCTCAAAATGGTCAGTGGATCCGTAGCGACACCAGACGGTACACACTCAAAGGCGCAGCTTCCAGGAATTTGAATTTCATCCCCCCGACAGCTATCGCGCCATCCACTTCGAAACCCCCACATGTACCCGTCAAAGTACTGCGACACACCAAAAAACCACATCGCTTACAAAAAGTCTCTTCCCCGGTAGGCGGCGCGCCACATCGCGCCCCTCCGAGCGTCCGGACGTCCCTGTCCGCCGCCAACATCCACCAAACCCAGGCCCCATCGGACCTGGTCGCGTGCAGCCAACACGCGCACTACTCTCAAACACCCACTCGAAAAGCCACACTCAACTCCACTACTTATCTCCACCACTCGAAATCCTGCTCGAACGCCATGTCTTCGACCCCTACCCCCCCCCCCCACCTACAGGCAGATGCTTATGCCATCGCGGGATCGGCCCGTGAAGGCGCCCACCGCGGACCCTTACAACCCCCGGAGCTATCAAGCGGGACATCCGCTCGCTCTACTCAACACTGTGCCCCAACCACCCCCATCCGCCCAAGACTTGGGCACCGCTTTGGAATCCTCATCAGTCAGAGGACTCCGGACGCCTCCGGTCCTCGCCGCTCCTAGGTCAACCACTGACCTGGGACGGGCCGCTGACTCAACAACCCCCACAGACGACCCGTACTGGTGCGATCGTCCCGCTCTGTCCCACAGTAAGGACCAGTCTAACACCTCCCGTCCCCTCCCGCTAACCCCCGCTGATACTCTCGTTACCAGCGCACTTAAACCGATACCTTTCCCTCACCTTAGTGCGTCCCAACCACTGTGCTGTAAAGTTCGACCACTAATGCACCATCATGTACCTCGAAAATCATCTTCTTTAATCAGAGAAAACAAAATTTATTATACAGGCCTGATCCCTGCCCCTGCACACGCCACTGCCCTGATCTGTACTCACCGACGCCCCCTCCCCTCTCATGCTACCTACCTACCCCGCAACTACACTAGTCCACTCGCAGCTGCTCAAATTGCCTGGCCTGTCGCGCCGGCCCTTGCTCTACACGCTCCCTCTCGCCCGAACTCGCCGCTCGCCGACCGCCACCCCCCGTCCCACAACACGGCCCTGTATATTACCCAGCGACCCCTCCCGCTAGCCTGCACTGATACACTGGTTATCAGGGCACTTAAATCGAAACCCTCTCCCCACCTTAATGCTTCCCAGCCAAAGAGCTGCACAGTTCGATCAATAATGCATCACCCTGTAACTCGCAAAAAGTCGTCTTCCTTAGAAATTTTATTTACAGGCCTGATTCTTACAACTGCACTAACCACCGCCCTGATCAGACACCCCCGTCTCCCCTCTTCCTGCTGCCCTCCCCCTGCTCCCTCGCTCTATCCCTCACTCGCTCCAGTCGTTGCTCCTCTCCGCTTCATCCTTTTCTATTTTACCTTTCTTCCCTTTTTTACTTTTACCGCGATAACACGCCTAACTCAACAGACACTAGCGCTTACCTGCGATTACCACACTGTAGAACCTAGTGCACTCGCTCTACCTCCCCCCTTTTACACGCCCCATGCTCTGCCCTACTCGCCCGTCGCTGTGATAATGGCAGTGCTTCCCCTGCAGAGTTTAGCCCACCCGACCTGCTCTACCCGAATAATTAACCGATCACCCGCCCCCCCGCGCACCCCCCTGCCCCGGAAATATCGCCCCTCCCTTACAGAATCAGTCTGGCAGTCCCGAACCCGTAACAGTCCCTGCGATACACGTACTCCCTCGCCCCTACAGTCCCCACTTCCTTTAGGCCTGCTCCGAGGCTTCTCTCGGAAGCCCCGAAGCACTTTTGATACGATATCGACAGCCCCCTCTGTCACAGTTCCCCACTATCGCCCTCCTTCTAATACCTACCACACCTTGCTTACAATTTTTCAATCCCCCCTCCCCTACCCTCTCATCCTCTCCCCGCCATCCCTACACTTACCACCCTCTCTTAAGCTCAGAAAGACCACCCGTTCCAAGGAGCTTCTACTCGCCGAAATGCGCATGACGTCGACGAACGGACCCTCCGGAGCCTCAGAACCTCGCCCTCGACAAGCCTCGGCCCGACCCCACAACCAACCCCCCACCCCCCAGCTAGATATCCGACGACACACTACTACCTCCATGCTCCCGCCTACTCTCCCGGCCCACTTCACTCCACGCACCTGTTGCACCGTCTTACATAACTACCTCTTCGACCTAAACCTTGAATACGGCCTCCCTACACCCATCGGCTACCTCGATTCCTCTGCGGTGCTATCCTTCCAATGGGGTCGTTACCAGGACCTCTCCAACCTCTACTGCCTTGCTACGACGTTATCCAAACTCCACTCCACTCCCACCGCCTCGTACACAATTATTACTAACAACGAAGTCGATAACCACCACAGCAACTCCCAATTCCCCAGCCACTGGACTAACCTCGCCAACCGAGGCGCCCTCCCCCGTCCGGGGACGCCTAACCACTCTCTCGTGATCCTCACATGGCAACACTCACACTTCGGCCTCCTCCACCTAACCCACACCTCAGCGACATGGATCGACTCTCTTCATCACCCTCCTCCGCCCGACCTCCTCGCCCGCTCTCTCAATCTCCTCTCTGAATGGAACTCCTCCCCCCCCCCCTCCCGTCGGTACCCTACGCTTCCTCAACCCACCTCGCCAAAACGACTCCGACGGAGCATGGTCGTGCGGAGGAGGGTGATGAAGAGAGTCGATCCATGTCGCTGAGGTGTGGGTTAGGTGGAGGAGGCCGAAGTGTGAGTGTTGCCATGTGAGGATCACGAGAGAGTGGTTAGGCGTCCCCGGACGGGGGAGGGCGCCTCGGTTGGCGAGGTTAGTCCAGTGGCTGGGGAATTGGGAGTTGCTGTGGTGGTTGTCGACTTCGTTGTTAGTGATAACTGTGTACGAGGCGGTGGGAGTGGAGTGGAGTTTGGATAACGTCGTAGCAAGGCAGTAGAGGTTGGAGAGGTCCTGGTAACGACCCCATTGGAAGGATAGCACCGCAGAGGAATCGAGGCAGCCGATGGGTGTAGGGAGGCCGTATTCAAGGTTTAGGTCGAAGAGGTAGTTATGTAAGACGGTGCAACAGGTGCGTGGAGTAAAGTGGGCCGGGAGAGTTGGCGGAAGCATGGAGGTAGTAGTGTGTCGTCGGATATCTAGCTGGGGGTTGGGGGGTTGGTTGTGGGGTCTAACCTCTGGGCCTTGAGGCCCGGCATGTGGGGGACTAATGATGATAAGCGGCCTTGCCGGCCGAGGCTTGTGGAGGGCGAGGGTGTGAGGCTCCGGAGGGTCCGTTCTTCGACGTCTTGCGCATTTCGGCGATTAGAAGCTCCTTGGAACGGGTGGCCTTTCTGGAGCTTAAGAGAGGGTGGTAAGTGTAGGGATGGCGGGGAGAGGATGAGAGGGTAGGGGAGGGGGGATTGAAAAACTGTAATCAAGGTGTGGTAGGTATTAGAAGGAGGGCGGTAGTGGGGAACTCTGACAGAGGGGGCTGTCGATATCGTATCAAAAGCGCTTCGGGGCTTCCGAGAGAAGCCTCGGAGCAGGCCTAAAGGAAGTGGGGGACTGTAGGGGCGAGGGAGTACGTGTATCGCAGGGACTGTTACGGGTTCGGGACTGCCAGACTGATTCTGTAAGGGAGGGGCGTTATTTCCGGGGCAGGGGGGTGCGTGGGGGGGTGGTTGATCGGTTAGTTATTCGGGTAGAGCAGGTCGGGTGGGCTAAACTCTGCAGGGGAAGCACCGCCATTATCATAGCGACGGGCGAGTAGGGCAGAGCATGGGGCGTGTAAAAGGGAGGAGGGAGAGCGAGTGCACTAGGTTCTACAGTGTGGTAATCGCAGGTAGGCGCGAATGTCTGTTGAGTTAGGCGTGTTATCGCGGTAAAAGTAAAAAAGGGAAGAAAGGTAAAATAGAAAAGGATGAGGCGGAGAGGCGCAACGACTGGAGCGAGTGAGGGATAGAGCGAGGGAGCAGGGGGAGGGCAGCAGGGAGAGGGGTGACGGGGGTGTCTGGTCAGGGCGGTGGTTAGTGCAGTGGTAAGAATCATGCCTGTAAATAAATTTT
>JAPMLY010003652.1:0-16175 GCA_026401115.1 Tetraselmis chui | reverse complement strand
CAACACTCGTCACGCGCTCAACAGGAACGTCGACTGCTGATACAGCACGTTCCGACACGTCTCGACGAAGCGTAAGTGGTCTAGGCAACCACCACGCAAGTAAAAGACGACGCGGTAACAGTCGCCAAGAGCTCGACAGGTCGGTTGACAACGGATAATCAGGTCCCGATATGTCGCAAACAAGCTCACGCAGTCCAACGACGACCACGAAAATAACAGGGGATATGGAACAGTCCCCACCACTCGATAGATTCGCCGACTGCGGGAAAAAAATCAGGTTCCGACACGCCGCGAACGAGGTCAGGCGATCCAAAACACCACCACGAAGCACAACAGGCGACACGGAAAAATCCCAGCAATCTTGTCAAGTACGTCGACAGCAAGTCGACCCAGTGGTAACGCTAGCGACAGGATAGACGAAATTATACAGTCCACACGCTCGTTCACACTTCCGCAGACCAACGGTATCACCAACGATATCAGGCAACACACGTCGCAGCAACCCAAGCAGTACTCACCACCAGAATATGGAGACCACAGCTTCCGTATAACAGTACGGAATCGATCCTTCAGCCCAGCTCCAACACACAAATTGAAGTCGAAGCGCCGACAAACTTGTAATCCAGTAGCTCCTCGTTGACAAACTTCCCGACTTGGTAGTAGTAGAAGAAGCAGTGCTGACGTAGCAGAAGTACTACTGTAGAGATTTAGTACAAGTACTGCTGTAGTGCTGCTGTAGTAGTAGAAGTGGAAGTAGAAGTACTGCTGACTCAGCAGGGGTAACGAGGTGCGTGGGAGTACTGGGGAGGGCCCATAACCTATTGAAGGTTGGAGCGTAGAAAGGATAGTTACAGTGCTTTGAGCTCCATTCTTATATCCGCTAGAACCACACGTACTAAAATAAATAATATTGCGGTTATCTCAAAAAACGCTCTTGGACCGTTAGATATATTATCCAACGGTCACAATTCAATCTAGCGTCAAATAGCTACTATATCGCTTTTAATACCGATTTCTTCAGTACAGTGATGTAGCGACATACAACTGCTCTCGACACATACACACGACGAAATCATTGCCTAGAGTAGCGGTGGAGGAGGGGCGAATTACGGAAAGCTTGTCATAGCGTGTGAGAGAGGGGTAGATCGAGACGATGCAAGAATTTGGCAACTTTGCCAACCCCTCAACGGCCCGCCCGTCGCCGTGGTGAGGTCGCAGCTTGGCGATCAATGAAATGCTTTCCAGATCTTGCAGGCATTTAACGCGCTGCCAAGTCATGGTAGGGCGCCGTATCGTCGGGCGGAGAAGCGGAAGCATTGCATCGGCTCGCGGTACGTGTGCGAGTTTTGCGTACGGGGCTGAAGGTTGTAAGGTGAAACACGCCCGCCTCATCCGCACTCCTCAATACCGTGGTAATGTGCAAAGTGCATACACACGACGAAGTCATTCCGTGCAATAGCGGGGGAGGAGGGATGAATCACGTAGAGCTTGTCATGGCGTGTGAGAGAGGGGTATATCGAGACGATGCAAGAATTTGGCAACTTTGCCAACCCCGCAACGGCCCGCCCGTCGCCGTGGTGAGGTCGCAGCTTGGCGATCAATGTAATGCTTTCCAGCTCTTGCAAGCACTAGACGCGCTTCCAAGCCATGGTAGGGCGCCGTATCGTCGGGCGGGTAAGCGGGAGCGTTGCATCGGCTCGCGGTACGTGTACGAGTTTTGCGTACGGGGCTGAAGGTTGTGAGGTGAGACACGCCCGCCTCATCCGCACTCCTCAATACCGTGGAAATGTTATGCTATGCGCATACACACGACGAAATCATTGCCTAGAGTAGCGGTGGAGGAGGGGCGAATTACGGAAAGCTTGTCATGGCGTGTGAGAGAGGGGTAGATCGAGACGATGCAAGAATATGGCAACTTTGCCAACCCCGCAACGGCCCGCCCGTCGCCGTGGTGAGGTCGTAGCTTGGCGATCAATGAAATGCTTTCCAGATCTTGCAGGCATTTAACGCGCTGCCAAGTCATGGTAGGGCGCCGTATCGTCGGGCGGAGAAGCGGAAGCATTGCATCGGCTCGCGGTACGTGTGCGAGTTTTGCGTACGGGGCTGAAGGTTGTAAGGTGAAACACGCCCGCCTCATCCGCACTCCTCAATACCGTGGTAATGTGCAAAGTGCATACACACGACGAAGTCATTCCGTGCAATAGCGGGGGAGGAGGGATGCATCACGTACAGCTCGTCATAGCGTATGAGAGAGGGGTAGATCGAGACGATGCAAGAATATGGCAACTTTGCCAACCCCGCAACGGCCCGCCCGTCGCCGTGGTGAGGTCGCAGCTTGGCGATCAATGTAATGCTTTCCAGCTCTTGCAAACACTAGACGCGTTTCCAAGCCATGGTAGGGCGCCGTATCGTCGGGCGGGTAAGCGGGAGCGTTGCATCGGCTCGCGGTACGTGTACGAGTTTTGCGTACGGGGCTGAAGGTTGTTAGGTGAGACACGCCCGCCTCATCCGCACTCCTCAATACCGTGGAAGTGTAATGCTATGTGCATACACACGACGAAGTTATTGCCTAGAGTAGCGGTGGAGGAGGGGCGAATTACGGAAAGCTTGTCATAGCGTGTGAGAAAGGGGTAGATCGAGACGATGCAAGAATTTGGCAACTTTGCCAACCCCGCAACGGCCCGCCCGTCGCCGTGGTGAGGTCGCAGCTTGATGATCAATGTAATGCTTTCCAGCTCTTGCAAGCATTAGACGCGCTTCCAAGCCATGGTAGGGCGCCGTATCGTCGGGCGGGTAAGCGGGAGCATTGCATCGGCTCGCGTTACGTGTACGAGTTTTGCGTACGGGGCTGAAGGTTGTAAGGTGAGACACGCCCGCCTCATCCGCACTCCTCAATACCGTGGAAGTGTAATGCTATGTGCATACACACGACGAAATCATTGCCTAGAGTAGCGGGGGAGGAGGAATGCATCACGTAGAGCTTGTCATAGCGTGTGAGAGAGGGGTAGATCGAGACGATGCAAGAATATGGCAACTTTGCCAACCCCTCAACGGCCCGCCCGTCGCCGTGGTGAGGTCGCAGCTTGGCGATCAATAAAATGCTTTCCAGATCTTGCAAGCATTTAACGCGCTGCCAAGTCATGGTAGGTTGCCGTATCGTCGGGTTGAGAAGTGGGAGCATTGCATCGGCTCGTGGTACATGTGCGAGTTTTGCGTACGGGGCTGAAGGTTGTAAGGTGAAACACGCCCGCCTCATCCGCACTCCTCAATACCGCGGTAATGTGCAAAGTGCATACACACGACGAAGTCATTCCGTGCAATAGCGGGGGAGGAGGGATGCATCACGTAGAGCTCGTCATAGCGTGTGAGAGAGGGGTAGATCGAAACGATGCAAGAATTTGGCAACTTTGCCAACCCCGCAACGGCCCGCCCGTCGCCGTGGTGAGGTCGTAGCTTGGCGATCAATGTAATGCTTTCCAGCTCTTGCAAGCATTAGACGCACTTCAAAGCCATGGTAGGGCGCCGTATCGTCGGGCGGGTAAGCGGGAGCGTTGCATCGGCTCGCGGTACGTATACGAGTTTTGCGTACGGGGCTGAAGGTTGTTAGGTGAGACACGCCCGCCTCATCCGCACTCCTCAATACCGTGGTAATGTGCAAAGTGCATACACACGACGAAGTCATTCCGTGCAATAGCGGGGGAGGAGGGATGCATCACGTAGAGCTCGTCATAGCGTGTGAGAGAGGGGTAGATCGAGACGATGTAAGAATTTGGCAACTTTGCCAACCCCGCAACGGCCCGCCCGTCGCCGTGGTGAGGTCGCAGCTTGGCGATCAATGAAATGCTTTCCAGATCTTGCAGGCATTTAACGCGCTGCCAAGTCATGGTAGGGCGCCGTATCGTCGGGCGGAGAAGCGGAAGCATTGCATCGGCTCGCGGTACGTGTGCGAGTTTTGCGTACGGGGCTGAAGGTTGTAAGGTGAAACACGCCCGCCTCATCCGCACTGCCGATGCAATACCGTTCGGTAATGTGCAAAGTTGCATACCCCGCTAACATGTCAGCCTCGATTCCTGATAGTGATGGCTTTCTGGCGGCCACTGTCAAGGTGCCCCCGTACCTGCACGATGTGGAGCCTGGGCTGTGGCTCGTTGACAGCGGCGCTAGCCATCACATGACCAGCGTCTTGAGAGATTTCCAGGCCTATCGCCCGATTTCTCCGGTTTGGGTGAAAGGGTATCAGTGCCTATGCCAAAGGTGTGGGGAGCGTCCGTGTCACGCTGCGCTCCAAGGACAGCGACGTTGTCCCGATCACGCTGCACGATGTCTTCTATGTACCGGATCTGGCGTCTCGAGCATCGTCCAGCCATCAGCGTCTGTTTAGTGTCTCCCAGGCGCGGCAGCGTGGGCATCGCACTGTCTTCGAGGACCCGTGCGACGTACTTTGCGCCCATGCGCAGCATGGTGGTGGTGTCACTATTCCCCTTCACCGTGCCCATGGTCTTGTTTGGCTCCCTACTTCGGTTGTTCCGTCTGTCTCTGCCTCGCCGGCGATGGCGCGACCCTCCAAATTTCTGTGGCATCTGCGTCTTGGTCATTTGGGGGAGTCCTGTATGGATCGACTTGTGCAATTGGGTACCTCCGGTGTGCAGGTCAGTAAGTCGGACCGCCTTTGCTTCTGTGAGACATGCGCCTTGTGCAAGTCTCGTGTGGCGCGTATCTCGCGTGCGCCGTGTGCGGACCCTGACCGTGTCTTTCAGAAGGTCGGCGTAGACTTCTGCGGTCCTATGGGCGTGGCTTCTTTGGGTGGCTGCTACTACAGCCTCGCCGTTACGGACTTCAGGTCTCGCTTCGTCCTGCATGACGTGCTGAGAACCAAGGATGAGGCTCCGCAGTCGTTTCGGCGGTTTCTGGCTACTGTCCGGGCTTTGGGTCACAAGATTGAGCACGTGCGCCTTGACAACGACTCCGTCTTCATGGGTCGCGAATTTATGGCTGTGCTTGATGACCACGGCGTGTCGCATGACTTTTCTGCTCCGTACTCGCACTGGCAACACGGTCGCATGGAGCGACAGTGGGGGACTTTGGTGCCGGCTGCCAAGTCCATGCTTCACACAGCGGGCCTTGATCGTTCTTTTTGGAGTCTAGCCATGAACGCTGCGGTGTACGTCCGCAATCGTGTTTTCTGTGAGGCTGCTGGTGGAGTGCCCTTCGAGCTGGTCACTGGTCGTTCTGTTGACCTAAGCCACCTCCGCGTCTTCGGCTGCCCGGCATATGTCCATGTTGACAAGTCCCGCCGTCGAAAACTTGATGACCGGGCGTGGAAGGGCATCTTCGTGGGCTATGCGCCGGACTCCCCAGTGTGGTTGGTGTATAACTCTCGCACACGTCGTGTGGAGCGCAGTCGGAACGTGGTGTTTGATGAGTCGAAATTCACTAGGTCCGTCAGCATGGGGGAGGAGTCGTCGGCTGTCTCGAAGCCAGCGCCGGGTGATGACGAACTCTCGTCGTTCATTACTTCTTCTGGGTTTCAGAATTCGGGGGAGCACGTGGATACAGACGAAGACGTTGTTGAGCCAGACGACACAGAAAGCGGGAGTCAAGAGCATGGGGAGCATGATACTGTGCCTGGCGACCAAGAGGGCGGGAGTCAGGAGCCGGGGGAGCTTGTTCCTGGCGATGGCGCTGCTCCGAGGCGCAGTACCCGGCACTCTCGACCTCCGGGGCAGTGGTGGATGGCCAACAGTCGTGGTGATGATGTTGCCGCCAACATGGCAAAGCCTCACCAGCCTCTCGAGCCAACATCATATAAGCAAGCTCTGCGCAGTCCGGATGCCAAGCACTGGCAAGCGGCTATTGACAGCGAGTATGAGTCATTGATGACTCGAAAGACCTGGAAGCTGGTTCCTCGACCTGCGGGTCGTAGGTTGGTGGACTCTAAGTGGGTGTTCAAGCTCAAACGCAACCCTGATGGCAGCATTGCTAGATATAAGGCCAGGCTTGTGGCGCGGGGCTTCACCCAAGAGCATGGCGTTGACTACGACGAGACTTTTGCTCCGACTGTAAAGGTTGCTGCGCTCCGGGTCATTATGGCTCTCGCTGCACACTATGACTGGGAGATGGAACAACTCGATGTCAATACAGCCTTTCTGGAGGCTGACCTCTCTGAGACCATCTACATGCGACAGCCTGAGGGTTACATGAGGCCGACGGATGAGAACGGCCAAGAGCAAGTCTGTCTGCTTATGAGAGCACTGTATGGCTTGAAGCAAGCCCCACGCTACTGGAACAAGACCATCACCACTTGGCTCGTGGAGTACGGTTTCCGCCAGTCCAAGGTAGATCCCTGCATCTTCGTCCATGGCAGCGGCACGCGTCTCTACATCTTGGCCTTGTACGCACACCAATGGCACTTGGCTCTATGGCAGAGCGCACAGACGACAGTGGCTCAGCTGCGTCACTACCATACCAGAGTTTGATTGGCAGTCTGCTATATGCCTCGGTGAGCACCAGGCCAGACATCACCATGGCAGTCAGCTACCTGAGCCGACACATGGCGAAAGCGTCAATGGTGCACTGGGAGCAGGGCAAGAGGGTGCTGCGATACCTGAAAGGGACATCGGATCGCAAACTGGTGTACGGTGGTGGGCGAGTGTCGGTAGCCTTGGAGGGCTATGCCGATGCAGACTACGCAGGCGATTCTGATGGCCGACGCTCTCGAACTGGTTTTGTGTTCATGCTCAACGGTGCGGCAATCAGCTGGAAGAGCCAACGCCAACAGACGGTGGTATTGTCCACTGCGGAGGCGGAGTACATGGCGCTCACAGCAGCAGCACTGGAGGCCCTATTTCTGAGGCAACTCTTGGAGAAGATGGGACAACCTCAGGCATCCGGGACTGTTCTGCACGAGGACAACCAGAGCAGCATCGCCCTCTGCAAAAACACCATGACGACGGGGCGCAGCAAGCACATCGACGTGAAGATGCACTTCTGTCGTGAGAAGCAGGAGAGCGGCGAGATTGTGGTGAAGTATTGTCCGACAGAGGTGATGCTCGCGGATGCACTAACCAAGCCTCTCGCTGCGGACAAGCATGGGCAATTCACCAAAGCAATCATGGGAAGTGGTAGTGAGTAGCGAGGGGGAGTGTCGAGAGCAGTTGTATGTCGCTACATCACTGTACTGAAGAAATCGGTATTAAAAGCGATATAGTAGCTATTTGACGCTAGATTGAATTGTGACCGTTGGATAATAGATCTAACGGTCCAAGAGCGTTTTTGGAGATAACCGCAATATTATTTATTTTAGTACGTGTGGTTCTAGCGGATATAAGAATGGAGCTCAAAGCACTGTAACTATCCTTTCTACGCTCCAACCTTCAATAGTATGCACATAGCATTACATTTCCACGGTATTGAGGAGTGCGGATGAGGCGGGCGTGTCTCACCTTACAACCTTCAGCCCCGTACGCAAAACTCGTACACGTACCGCGAGCCGATGCAACGCTCCCGCTTACCCGCCCGACGATACGGCGCCCTACCATGGCTTGGAAACGCGTCTAGTGCTTGCAAGAGCTGGAAAGCATTACATTGATCGCCAAGCTGCGACCTCACCACGGCGACGGGCGGGCCGTTGCGGGGTTGGCAAAGTTGCCATATTCTTACATCGTCTCGATCTACCCCTCTCTCACACGCTATGACGAGCTCTACGTGATGCATCCCTCCTCCCCCGCTATTGCACGGAATGACTTCGTCGTGTGTATGCACTTTGCACATTACCACGGTATTGAGGAGTGCGGATGAAGCGGGCGTGTCTCACCTTACAACCTTCAGCCCCGTACGCAAAACTCGTATACGTACCGCGAGCCGATGCAACGCTCCCGCTTACCCGCCCGACGATACGGCGCCCTACCATGGCTTTGAAGTGTGTCTAATGCTTGCAAGAGCTGGAAAGCATTACATTGATCGCCAAGCTACGACCTCACCACGGCGACGGGCGGGCCGTTGCGGGGTTGGCAAAGTTGCCAAATTCTTGCATTGTCTCGATCTACCCCTCTCTCACACGCTATGACGAGCTCTACGTGATGCATCCCTCCTCCCCCGCTATTGCACGGAATGACTTCGTCGTGTGTATGCACTTTGCACATTACCGCGGTATTGAGGAGTGCGGATGAGGCGGGCGTGTTTCACCTTACAACCTTCAGCCCCGTACGCAAAACTCGCACATGTACCGCGAGCCGATGCAATGCTCCCACTTCTCAACCCGACGATACGGCAACCTACCATGACTTGGCAGCGCGTTAAATGCTTGCAAGATCTGGAAAGCATTTCATTGATCGCAAAGCTGCGACCTCACCACGGCGACGGGCGGGCCGTTGAGGGGTTGGCAAAGTTGCCATATTCTTGCATCGTCTCGATCTACCCCTCTCTCACACGCTATGACAAGCTCTACGTGATGCATCCCTCCTCCCCCGCTACTCTAGGCAATGATTTCGTCGTGTGTATGCACATAGCATTACACTTCCACGGTATTGAGGAGTGCGGATGAGGCGGGCGTGTCTCACCTTACAACCTTCAGCCCCGTACGCAAAACTCGTACACGTAACGCGAGCCGATGCAATGCTCCCGCTTACCCGCCCGACGATACGGCGCCCTACCATGGCTTGGAAGCGCGTCTAATGCTTGCAAGAGCTGGAAAGCATTACATTGATCGCCAAGCTGCGACCTCACCACGGCGACGGGCGGGCCGTTGCGGGGTTGGCAAAGTTGCCAAATTCTTGCATCGTCTCGATCTACCCCTTTCTCACACGCTATGACAAGCTTTCCGTAATTCGCCCCTCCTCCACCGCTACTCTAGGCAATAACTTCGTCGTGTGTATGCACATAGCATTACATTTCCACGGTATTGAGGAGTGCGGATGAGGCGGGCGTGTCTCACCTAACAACCTTCAGCCCCGTACGCAAAACTCGTACACGTACCGCGAGCCGATGCAACGCTCCCGCTTACCCGCCCGACGATACGGCGCCCTACCATGGCTTGGAAACGCGTCTAGTGTTTGCAAGAGCTGGAAAGCATTACATTGATCGCCAAGCTGCGACCTCACCACGGCGACGGGCGGGCCGTTGCGGGGTTGGCAAAGTTGCCATATTCTTGCATCGTCTCGATCTACCCCTCTCTCATACGCTATGACGAGCTCTACGTGATGCATCCCTCCTCCCCCGCTATTGCACGGAATGACTTCGTCGTGTGTATGCACTTTGCACATTACCACGGTATTGAGGAGTGCGGATGAGGCGGGCGTGTCTCACCTTACAACCTTCAGCCCCGTACACAAAACTCGTACACGTACCGCGAGCCGATGCAACGCTCCCGCTTACCCGCCCGACGATACGGCGCCCTACCATGGCTTGGAAGCGCGTCTAATGCTTGCAAGAGCTGGAAAGCATTACATTGATCGCCAAGCTACGACCTCACCACGGCGACGGGCGGGCCGTTGCGGGGTTGGCAAAGTTGCCATATTCTTGCATCGTCTCGATCTACCCCTCTCTCACACGCCATGACAAGCTTTCCGTAATTCGCCCCTCCTCCACCGCTACTCTAGGCAATGATTTCGTCGTGTGTATGCGCATAGCATAACATTTCCACGGTATTGAGGAGTGCGGATGAGGCGGGCGTGTCTCACCTCACAACCTAATGCCCCGTACGCAAAACTCGTACACGTACCGCGAGCCGATGCAACGCTCCCGCTTACCCGCCCGACGATACGGCGCCCTACCATGGCTTGGAAGCGCGTCTAGTGCTTGCAAGAGCTGGAAAGCATTACATTGATCGCCAAGCTACGACCTCACCACGGCGACGGGCGGGCCGTTGCGGGGTTGGCAAAGTTGCCAAATTCTTGCATCGTCTCGATCTACCCCTCTCTCACACGCCATGACAAGCTCTACGTGATTCATCCCTCCTCCCCCGCTATTGCACGGAATGACTTCGTCGTGTGTATGCACTTTGCACATTACCACGGTATTGAGGAGTGCGGATGAGGCGGGCGTGTTTCACCTTACAACCTTCAGCCCCGTACGCAAAACTCGCACACGTACCGCGAGCCGATGCAATGCTTCCGCTTATCCGCCCGACGATACGGCGCCCTACCATGACTTGGCAGCGCGTTAAATGCCTGCAAGATCTGGAAAGCATTTCATTGATCGCCAAGCTGCGACCTCACCACGGCGACGGGCGGGCCGTTGAGGGGTTGGCAAAGTTGCCAAATTCTTGCATCGTCTCGATCTACCCCTCTCTCACACGCTATGACAAGCTTTCCGTAATTCGCCCCTCCTCCACCGCTACTCTAGGCAATGATTTCGTCGTGTGTATGCACATAGCATTACATTTCCACGGTATTGAGGAGTGCGGATGAGGCGGGCGTGTCTCACCTTACAACCTTCAGCCCCGTACGCAAAACTCGTACACGTACCGCGAGCCGATGCAACGCTCCCGCTTACCCGCCCGACGATACGGCGCCCTACCATGGCTTGGAAACGCGTCTAGTGCTTGCAAGAGCTGGAAAGCATTACATTGATCGCCAAGCTGCGACCTCACCACGGCGACGGGCGGGCCGTTGCGGGGTTGGCAAAGTTGCCATATTCTTACATCGTCTCGATCTACCCCTCTCTCACACGCTATGACGAGCTCTACGTGATGCATCCCTCCTCCCCCGCTATTGCACGGAATGACTTCGTCGTGTGTATGCACTTTGCACATTACCACGGTATTGAGGAGTGCGGATGAAGCGGGCGTGTCTCACCTTACAACCTTCAGCCCCGTACGCAAAACTCGTATACGTACCGCGAGCCGATGCAACGCTCCCGCTTACCCGCCCGACGATACGGCGCCCTACCATGGCTTTGAAGTGCGTCTAATGCTTGCAAGAGCTGGAAAGCATTACATTGATCGCCAAGCTACGACCTCACCACGGCGACGGGCGGGCCGTTGCGGGGTTGGCAAAGTTGCCAAATTCTTGCATCGTCTCGATCTACCCCTCTCTCACACGCTATGACGAGCTCTACGTGATGCATCCCTCCTCCCCCGCTATTGCACGGAATGACTTCGTCGTGTGTATGCACTTTGCACATTACCGCGGTATTGAGGAGTGCGGATGAGGCGGGCGTGTTTCACCTTACAACCTTCAGCCCCGTACGCAAAACTCGCACATGTACCGCGAGCCGATGCAATGCTCCCACTTCTCAACCCGACGATACGGCAACCTACCATGACTTGGCAGCGCGTTAAATGCTTGCAAGATCTGGAAAGCATTTCATTGATCGCCAAGCTGCGACCTCACCACGGCGACGGGCGGGCCGTTGAGGGGTTGGCAAAGTTGCCATATTCTTGCATCGTCTCGATCTACCCCTCTCTCACACGCTATGACAAGCTCTACGTGATGCATCCCTCCTCCCCCGCTACTCTAGGCAATGATTTCGTCGTGTGTATGCACATAGCATTACACTTCCACGGTATTGAGGAGTGCGGATGAGGCGGGCGTGTCTCACCTTACAACCTTCAGCCCCGTACGCAAAACTCGTACACGTAACGCGAGCCGATGCAATGCTCCCGCTTACCCGCCCGACGATACGGCGCCCTACCATGGCTTGGAAGCGCGTCTAATGCTTGCAAGAGCTGGAAAGCATTACATTGATCGCCAAGCTGCGACCTCACCACGGCGACGGGCGGGCCGTTGCGGGGTTGGCAAAGTTGCCAAATTCTTGCATCGTCTCGATCTACCCCTTTCTCACACGCTATGACAAGCTTTCCGTAATTCGCCCCTCCTCCACCGCTACTCTAGGCAATAACTTCGTCGTGTGTATGCACATAGCATTACATTTCCACGGTATTGAGGAGTGCGGATGAGGCGGGCGTGTCTCACCTAACAACCTTCAGCCCCGTACGCAAAACTCGTACACGTACCGCGAGCCGATGCAACGCTCCCGCTTACCCGCCCGACGATACGGCGCCCTACCATGGCTTGGAAACGCGTCTAGTGTTTGCAAGAGCTGGAAAGCATTACATTGATCGCCAAGCTGCGACCTCACCACGGCGACGGGCGGGCCGTTGCGGGGTTGGCAAAGTTGCCATATTCTTGCATCGTCTCGATCTACCCCTCTCTCATACGCTATGACGAGCTCTACGTGATGCATCCCTCCTCCCCCGCTATTGCACGGAATGACTTCGTCGTGTGTATGCACTTTGCACATTACCACGGTATTGAGGAGTGCGGATGAGGCGGGCGTGTCTCACCTTACAACCTTCAGCCCCGTACACAAAACTCGTACACGTACCGCGAGCCGATGCAACGCTCCCGCTTACCCGCCCGACGATACGGCGCCCTACCATGGCTTGGAAGCGCGTCTAATGCTTGCAAGAGCTGGAAAGCATTACATTGATCGCCAAGCTACGACCTCACCACGGCGACGGGCGGGCCGTTGCGGGGTTGGCAAAGTTGCCATATTCTTGCATCGTCTCGATCTACCCCTCTCTCACACGCCATGACAAGCTTTCCGTAATTCGCCCCTCCTCCACCGCTACTCTAGGCAATGATTACGTCGTGTGTATGCGCATAGCATAACATTTCCACGGTATTGAGGAGTGCGGATGAGGCGGGCGTGTCTCACCTCACAACCTAATGCCCCGTACGCAAAACTCGTACACGTACCGCGAGCCGATGCAACGCTCCCGCTTACCCGCCCGACGATACGGCGCCCTACCATGGCTTGGAAGCGCGTCTAGTGCTTGCAAGAGCTGGAAAGCATTACATTGATCGCCAAGCTACGACCTCACCACGGCGACGGGCGGGCCGTTGCGGGGTTGGCAAAGTTGCCAAATTCTTGCATCGTCTCGATATACCCCTCTCTCACACGCCATGACGAGCTCTACGTGATGCATCCCTCCTCCCCCGCTATTGCACGGAATGACTTCGTCGTGTGTATGCACTTTGCACATTACCACGGTATTGAGGAGTGCGGATGAGGCGGGCGTGTTTCGCCTTACAACCTTCAGCCCCGTACGCAAAACTCGCACACGTACCGCGAGCCGATGCAATGCTTCCGCTTATCCGCCCGACGATACGGCGCCCTACCATGACTTGGCAGCGCGTTAAATGCCTGCAAGATCTGGAAAGCATTTCATTGATCGCCAAGCTGCGACCTCACCACGGCGACGGGCGGGCCGTTGAGGGGTTGGCAAAGTTGCCAAATTCTTGCATCGTCTCGATCTACCCCTCTCTCACACGCTATGACAAGCTTTCCGTAATTCGCCCCTCCTCCACCGCTACTCTAGGCAATGATTTCGTCGTGTGTATGCACATAGCATTACATTTCCACGGTATTGAGGAGTGCGGATGAGGCGGGCGTGTCTCACCTTACAACCTTCAGCCCCGTACGCAAAACTCGTACACGTACCGCGAGCCGATGCAACGCTCCCGCTTACCCGCCCGACGATACGGCGCCCTACCATGGCTTGGAAACGCGTCTAGTGCTTGCAAGAGCTGGAAAGCATTACATTGATCGCCAAGCTGCGACCTCACCACGGCGACGGGCGGGCCGTTGCGGGGTTGGCAAAGTTGCCATATTCTTACATCGTCTCGATCTACCCCTCTCTCACACGCTATGACGAGCTCTACGTGATGCATCCCTCCTCCCCCGCTATTGCACGGAATGACTTCGTCGTGTGTATGCACTTTGCACATTACCACGGTATTGAGGAGTGCGGATGAAGCGGGCGTGTCTCACCTTACAACCTTCAGCCCCGTACGCAAAACTCGTATACGTACCGCGAGCCGATGCAACGCTCCCGCTTACCCGCCCGACGATACGGCGCCCTACCATGGCTTTGAAGTGCGTCTAATGCTTGCAAGAGCTGGAAAGCATTACATTGATCGCCAAGCTACGACCTCACCACGGCGACGGGCGGGCCGTTGCGGGGTTGGCAAAGTTGCCAAATTCTTGCATCGTCTCGATCTACCCCTCTCTCACACGCTATGACGAGCTCTACGTGATGCATCCCTCCTCCCCCGCTATTGCACGGAATGACTTCGTCGTGTGTATGCACTTTGCACATTACCGCGGTATTGAGGAGTGCGGATGAGGCGGGCGTGTTTCACCTTACAACCTTCAGCCCCGTACGCAAAACTCGCACATGTACCGCGAGCCGATGCAATGCTCCCACTTCTCAACCCGACGATACGGCAACCTACCATGACTTGGCAGCGCGTTAAATGCTTGCAAGATCTGGAAAGCATTTCATTGATCGCCAAGCTGCGACCTCACCACGGCGACGGGCGGGCCGTTGAGGGGTTGGCAAAGTTGCCATATTCTTGCATCGTCTCGATCTACCCCTCTCTCACACGCTATGACAAGCTCTACGTGATGCATCCCTCCTCCCCCGCTACTCTAGGCAATGATTTCGTCGTGTGTATGCACATAGCATTACACTTCCACGGTATTGAGGAGTGCGGATAAGGCGGGCGTGTCTCACCTTACAACCTTCAGCCCCGTACGCAAAACTCGTACACGTACCGCGAGCCGATGCAACGCTCCCGCTTACCCGCCCGACGATACGGCGCCCTACCATGGCTTGGAAACGCGTCTAGTGTTTGCAAGAGCTGGAAAGCATTACATTGATCGCCAAGCTGCGACCTCACCACGGCGACGGGCGGGCCGTTGCGGGGTTGGCAAAGTTGTCATATTCTTGCATCGTCTCGATCTACCCCTCTCTCATACGCTATGACGAGCTCTACGTGATGCATCCCTCCTCCCCCGGAATTGCACGGAATGACTTCGTCGTGTGTATGCACTTTGCACATTACCACGGTATTGAGGAGTGCGGATGAGGCGGGCGTGTCTCACCTTACAACCTTCAGCCCCGTACACAAAACTCGTACACGTACCGCGAGCCGATGCAACGCTCCCGCTTACCCGCCCGACGATACGGCGCCCTACCATGGCTTGGAAGCGCGTCTAATGCTTGCAAGAGCTGGAAAGCATTACATTGATCGCCAAGCTACGACCTCACCACGGCGACGGGCGGGCCGTTGCGGGGTTGGCAAAGTTGCCATATTCTTGCATCGTCTCGATCTACCCCTCTCTCACACGCCATGACAAGCTTTCCGTAATTCGCCCCTCCTCCACCGCTACTCTAGGCAATGATTTCGTCGTGTGTATGCGCATAGCATAACATTTCCACGGTATTGAGGAGTGCGGATGAGGCGGGCGTGTCTCACCTCACAACCTAATGCCCCGTACGCAAAACTCGTACACGTACCGCGAGCCGATGCAACGCTCCCGCTTACCCGCCCGACGATACGGCGCCCTACCATGGCTTGGAAGCGCGTCTAGTGCTTGCAAGAGCTGGAAAGCATTACATTGATCGCCAAGCTACGACCTCACCACGGCGACGGGCGGGCCGTTGCGGGGTTGGCAAAGTTGCCAAATTCTTGCATCGTCTCGATATACCCCTCTCTCACACGCCATGACAAGCTCTACGTGATTCATCCCTCCTCCCCCGCTATTGCACGGAATGACTTCGTCGTGTGTATGCACTTTGCACATTACCACGGTATTGAGGAGTGCGGATGAGGCGGGCGTGTTTCACCTTACAACCTTCAGCCCCGTACGCAAAACTCGCACACGTACCGCGAGCCGATGCAATGCTTCCGCTTATCCGCCCGACGATACGGCGCCCTACCATGACTTGGCAGCGCGTTAAATGCCTGCAAGATCTGGAAAGCATTTCATTGATCGCCAAGCTGCGACCTCACCACGGCGACGGGCGGGCCGTTGAGGGGTTGGCAAAGTTGCCAAATTCTTGCATCGTCTCGATCTACCCCTCTCTCACACGCTATGACAAGCTTTCCGTAATTCGCCCCTCCTCCACCGCTACTCTAGGCAATGATTTCGTCGTGTGTATGCACATAGCATTACATTTCCACGGTATTGAGGAGTGCGGATGAGGCGGGCGTGTCTCACCTAACAACCTTCAGCCCCGTACGCAAAACTCGTACACGTACCGCGAGCCGATGCAACGCTCCCGCTTACCCGCCCGACGATACGGCGCCCTACCATGGCTTGGAAACGCGTCTAGTGCTTGCAAGAGCTGGAAAGCATTACATTGATCGCCAAGCTGCGACCTCACC
>JAPMLY010003651.1:0-15001 GCA_026401115.1 Tetraselmis chui | reverse complement strand
TGGGGGGTGGAGCGGCTCGTGCCGCGGCTGCTGCTGCAGCAGCGGCCTTGCGTTTGTCGGCGGCGGCTTTGCGGGTTCGAGCGTCGGGGCCGGTGGGCTTGTCCGGCGTGACCTTTGCGAAAGCGGCGCCGGCGGCGGCCTTGCTGGGGGCGTGTAAGCTGACTTCAAGCGTGCGGTCGACGAAAGCTTGGCGTAGCGCGTCCAATGGGCCGGAGACCGCGGCAGGGCGCGGTCGGCAAAAGCGCTCGTGTGCCAACTCGGCAAACACGCGGTCCGCATCTGTGCTCGTTTGTCCGCCCTTGGTGAGGCGGAGGAAGCCCAATCGAGTACGGGCGGCCTCCTCCGTCGCTGTGTGGGTGCGATGGCCCGCTCGGATGAGGGCAATCGCTGCCGCCTGCTCTGTAGGTAGAGGTGGGCCGTGCGACAACGTGTCCAAAGCCTCGCCAATTGCCGCGTTGGCGCAACTGTCGAAGAAGGCATAGCACCCGATGTGTAGGTACTCGTCGTATGCCGCTTGGGTGCGTTTGTCGCTTAGGGCGCGGGCGGTGTCGTCCGTGAGAGTCCACAGACGTGGCTCCTCGACGTCTCGAGGGGGACGTTCGAGGCCGGCCGGGATGACTTCGCCGTAGTAGGTGAAGTCGACAAACTCGGCCGCGGAGGGGTCGGGTTCGTCGTCGAGCAGGTCGATAGGTGGCTCGGGGGCCGCCTTACCACCCTCCGTCGCTGTTGCGTCGGCGGGAATGGACTGCTGTGGATCAGTAGGAGCAGGTGTAGCTGTCGTTTGCTGGAGCTGGGCGAGTAAGGCAACGTTAGCCGCCAAAAACTGTTCCGTTATCCGTTGTTCCGATGCCAAAACTGCCGTACGAATCTGTTCGGCTGTGCGTTGTTCGAGTGAGGTAGCGTGAGGGTCGGCCGCTGCGGCGGATGTAGACTGCTCAGGCTGCATATTGGGGAACTGCGTAGCTGAACGAGGGGAAGTGTCGCGTGACGCTCGAGTGCGCATGGGACGAAAAGTAAGATTGACACCCTACTCGACTACGAGAGTCGAGACTGCATTCGCGCGAAGCCTAGATTGGCTGAGCGCGAAAGCAGAGAGTGCCTAGGCTCGTGGCTAGCTACGGCTTATAAGGCACGGGCTAGCTAGAGCTGACCGTTGGGGAAGTCGTTGGTCGTTGGCTGCGTCTAACTGTTCGGGCAAGGTGGTTGCCATGCAGGCGAGACGCGCCGATATTAACGGTAACAGTAACCGCTAGAGTTACTGTCCCGTACACATGATATTGGATATGCAAACCTCTAGATTCAAATCAATCTGACCAGAAATAAATAATGTCAGATACTAGCACTTAGCTAAATGGCTAGGATATGACACTCTCCCCTGCTTAGGCACCAGCGTACTCGCTGTGCAGTACTCAGGGTCTTGGCTTCTTGGGGGTTCTTGCAGGCCAGCGATTGCGAAATCTGACAAAGTCAGGGGTGCCAGAAAATTCTCGATAAACATCCGTTCGAAGAAATTTGGAAAAGATGCTGAAGTGGTTGACTCCTCGCATGGGTTCCCAAGTGTCCTCGCTAGGTACGTTGAACGGTGTTGCCCAGCGGACCTTAAACAAAAGTCCCGTGCCGTTGGAGTTAAAAGCCACGTCGAGTATTTGGTCGACTTCAAATCGCTTCGCATCGTGCACAATCGGAATTGGCTGCGCCCTGTTGGCCTGTTATGTTTCTGAATTCCATTTCACTAGTAGACTGGCGTGTACAACATCGTGAATCCGTACTCCAGGGGTAGCTTAAGCCGAAATGCAACCGGGGAAACTTTCTCCGTAATGAGAAACGGTCCAATGTAGCGGTCGCGTAGTTTAGAACATGGCTGTTGTACAAACCGTAGATTTGTCGCCTTGAGCTTAACTTTGTCGCCAACTGTAAAAGTACTAGTAACCGGTGCCGATTTGCAGCATCTTGCATGTGTGCATGGGCTGCTTTGACGCAATCGTGGGCGAATATGTGCATCTCGACCATAATCTTTACTTGCTCCGGTAAAGCACGGCTAGGCTCGTTATCTTAAAATGTAGCCGTCGTTGGAGATGGCGGCTAGAATCCCACCGTCGCCTTAAATGGCGACATAGTCGTTGACGTAGAAACCGCTGCGTTGATCGCAAACTCCACATTAATAAGGTGTTGAACCCAATCGTCGTACAAGGGGTGCGCATAGCATCGTATGACTTGCTCCCATGTCTGGTTTACTCGTTCAGTTTGGCCATCTGCCTGGGGATGATAGCTCGTAGAAATATTAAGCTTGGTGCCAACAACCCTAAATAGGGTTTGCCAAAAGTCGCTCATAAACCGGGGATCTCGATCGGATATTAATTTCCGTGGTAAGCCAAAATGCCGAAAAACAGCGCGGTGCATAACTTTTGCTAATTGTTCCGCTATAATCGTTTTCGTAATTGGCTCGACAATCGTCCGTTTCGTAAGCATACAGACGAATACCACCACAACATCATACCCATCGCACTCGGGAAGGTCCGTAATCAGGTCAAGCGATACGTGCTCAAAGGGCCTGGTCGGTACCTCGTGCGATTGAAGGAGTCCATAAGTCTTGTGTCGCGCTGCCTTGTTGCGTTGTCATGTAACACAGCTGCGTACATAGTGTTGTACTGTCCGCTTCATGTTAGGCCACCAAAACGTCCGGGTCACTGCTGCCAATAGTCGAATAATACCAGGATGTCCCGCGGTCGGTGCGTCGTGTAGTTCGTACAGTACTCTTGATCGCAATGTAGAGACGTTCGGCACATACAGTCTTGTCCCGTAGGCGTACAAGAGTCCATTAGATTGACGTACCAGCCAGGTAGGCAGAGATTTCCGGGTAAGCAGGTAGTTATCTGAGTCATAAGCGTTTTTGATTTCCGCATGAAGTCTAGAGTCAAGATTCAACCAGGATTCCAGGGAAAAAGCATGCGCGCGTAACTCGCATTCTGCTTCGTCGTTGGTCCAATCGCGTAACATTTGCAACTTCTGTAATGACTCCTTCAGGTCAGGTCGGCGAGACAGAGCGTCTGCATGGTTGAATGCTCCCTTCTTGTACACGATGTCCATCTGTCGCTGATAAGGTGCTAAAACTTGAAGCCATCGCACCTATCGAGTAGACAAATCGCGCTGCCGAAAGAAATGTCGCAACGTGTCGTGGTCCGTAACTACTGTAAATCCCGCCCCGCCATCTAAGTAGCAACGGAATTTCAGTAGAGCGTCGCGAACTGCCAGTAGCTCTTGTTCGTGGACATGGTAGTGTACCTCATGCTTGTTCATCTTTCGAGCATGGTAAGCAACATGTTGTAATCCAATACCTTGATTTTGTAACATCACATCTCCTACTGCAAATCTAGAAGCATTTGTGTACAGTGTGCACCTTGCATCAGGAGAAGTGTCGGGAATTAGCAGGACTGGTGCACGTACCATTGCTCCTTTAATTTGCTCAAATGCTGACTCGGCTTGAGGGGTCCAGCGAAATTCCGGTGTCTTCTTGGTCAGGTCCGTAAATGGGGTTACTAGGGTTGCGAATTGGTTGATAAACCTCCGGTAATATCCAGCAAGTCCCAGAGATCCACGTACTTCAGTCACAAATTTCGGCCGGGGCCAATTCTATACTGCCTCCACCTTGTCGGGGTCCATTCGGATCTGTCCAGGTTCCACCACATGCCCAAGGAAATTGACGCTCGATCGTCCGAAGTAACACTTAGAGAGTTTGGTATGCAATTGGTGTCGCTGCAGCTCTCGTAACACGAGTCGAATATGCTCGAGGTGTTCGTCGGCCGTCATACTGTAGATCAGTACGTCGTCCAAATATACCACGCAGAATTTGCCAAGATACGGGGCCAAAACTCGATCCATCATCGCTTGGAATCCACTTGGGGCGTTACAAAGTCCAAAGGGTGGAACGCAGTATTCGAACAATCCGTAATGAGTTCGGAATGCGGTCTTATGTATGTCGCGCTCCTTAACTCGAACTTGATGATAGCCTTTATACAGGTCTAGCGTGCTGAAATGATGAGCCCCATATAGCGAGTCGAGTAATTCATCGATCCGGGGTAACGGTGTTCGGTCTTTCCTCGTAAGGTCATTGAGTTTCCGATAGTCTACGCACATACGCATGGTACCATCCTTCTTGCGTACAAATAAAATCGGGGCACCGTACGGAGATTTAGACGGACGAATCCAGCCTTTTGCGAGTAAGTCTTGTAACTGTACCTGAACCTCCCGGAGTTTTGCTGGTGACATACGGTACTTTCGCTCCTTAGGTGGTTCATCGTACTTCAAATTAATTTCAAAGTCGCACTCGCGAGTTGGCGGTAGACCGTCAGGCTCCTTGATGATGTCCGTAAACTCATTCAGGGAATCTCGTAACGAAGTCGTCCACTCATGTTGTTGATCAGTATTGATGTCGTCGACCGCGTCTTGCACTTCTCGTAGTCCAATCACGAAGAGGTATGCTGGTTGCTGCCTAAGCAACTTTGCCATCACATCCGCCTCCAAGTGATGTACTGCCACATGTACGGTGTACTCGTCGCCAGAAACCATAGCTTCGCCAGTTTTACGGTCGCGAATCGTTTTAGTAGACCAATCTATATCCGGGTTGACGTCTTGTAACCAAGGTTGACCGAGAATGATGTCGAAATTATCCAGATCTGTCATAATTGCGTCCAAACGTATATCCATGGTCCCTATTGTAAGCACTTCATTCCGTAGTCGACGGCGAGTCGTAATACAACCATCTGCCAATTTTATCCGGTATTTCTCTCCAGAAACCGTCGGAATGTGATGCTCCCGTACCCACTCAGCCTTGCAGAAATTTTCCGAAGCGCCAGAGCCAACCAAAATACGGCATCGATGTCCGCGTAAGGTGCCTCCCAACACAAACAAACTTGTTCCAGACTGGGTTGTGGATACATGCAACGTCGCGGGAACACTGTCTTCTAGTCGGACGTTCTTGTTCATCCACCCGTCGATCGGTTTCCCGAAAGTCTCGTAACGAAGAGGGAACTGCTTATCTCCACGAACTAGATAACCCGTACGCCGTGCCGAAATTAATTCCTTCCAGGTAGCCCATACTGCCCGAGAAGTTGACGTTGCGTTCGGTATCGATCCGGGTCGAACGCGAGCGATATACACGTAGCGCTTATTCCGTCCGGAAAAATCCGTCCCTAAAAGGCGTAAATTTGTTTCGCTCACCTTAAATCCAGTTGTCTCCGTAAGAGCTCGCACTGCTGTGCATTCCGGGGTCGCGCCTTCAATCTCATCTTTGCCACCATGGAACCTAACCATGCCAGTATCCTCTTTCGCTAGTAACACTCGTCGGCCATCGGTAAAAAGAGTCGTCGAGTGAGTCCAGTAGGTCTTCGGGGGGTTCTGTAGGTTCTGAGGCAGAAATCGAACTCGATCGGTGTCGTCGACGTAAACTTGCGTCGTCCATCTTGTCGGTCCAACATCTTGCCTTCTTCCTTCTATTCCGTCATTCGTAGGGCAGGTAAACACATGTTTTGTCGCCGCCAGCTCGTCGACAAGTCGGAAGTTTCGCAGCAGCTTGAACCATGGTTTTGCCCTCCATTTTGGAACCACTATAACCGCTCTCAGGTGGGGATGAATCAGTTTACTCCGCAAATAATGGCCCGAAAAATCTTCTAATTCATTAAATGGCGCATTTAGCCTAATCTCTCCTGTACTTATGTAAATCTCTCTCCAGAATTGGGCGCGCCGGACAGCAAAAATCCTCCGCCATTTGAGAATTAGGGCCGTCATTATCGCTAGCTCCATCTAAGTCGAAAGGTCCGTAGGTCTGAGAGTACTTGAGGAAATACTCCCTATTCATCATCCAGTCGCTAAAGTCCTTGCTCCTAAAGACTGGCCTCAATGTCGTTTGAGGTGACGGGTTTCGTACTTCTTCTGTCTTGGTCTCTTCCTGAGTCGATGTAGGAGACGAAACCTCATCATGCAGCTTGCCGCGAGCTGCCGACTCAGGTCTCACTTTCTAAGGCTAGGGATCAGCCATCGATGCATCGTCGATAGTATCATCATCACCAACTTGGAGGGGTTGGACATAGGTGGTTCACGGTCTAGCCCTGACTTGTAAGTTCCATGTATGGCATAGTTGGGAGGGCCTAGAGACAGCAGCCGACGCATCCGGCTTTTTGGTGAAAAACCGGCGCATACGGTACATGTTGTAAACAATTTCAATTTCAATTTCATCATCACCTGGTGATAGTGCCATCGATGTGATAGGTTGCGACATCGACATCGACACGATGGCAATAGTGCTAGTATCAATGCCATCAATTATCAAAACAATCGGAAAATATTGATTATCTAAGCCCGATGTATCGATATATCGTCCCAAACATCGATGCATTGGCGATAATATCGACTTAAATTGCCATCGATGTCAGTATCCCAAACTATCAGCACTATCACCATCGACAATCCAAGATATCAATACCATCAACATCGACGTTTCAAAATATCATTACCATCAACATCGACAAAATTCACTTGATCCCTAGCCTTATCACTTTCCCGGCCGGGATTTCCTCGTTCTGTCGTTCTTCTTGTTCTTTCTCTCTGGGCAGTCGATAGCGATGTATCCCTTCTTGTGGCAAATGAAGCACTTGCCCTCCTTCTTAAATCTGTCGAGTTCTTCTTGAGTGAGGCGTCTAATCTCGTACAGCTCCCGCGGCTTTTCTTAGGTCGCGCCATGCGAATCTTCCTCCGACCACTATCGATCTCCTCCGCTGCCTCTGAAAAGTCGCTGTCTTCTTCGATGGCGTTCAATCGGCATGTCGAACGTTGGGTCGTTTCAATCTTGGTCTCCGCTACCTCCGCTCGCAAAGCTGCTTGAATCGCCTCGTGTAGGGTCTTAGGATTTTTCAGGGCAACCTCCTTATGAATCGAGGGTCTCATACCGCGTTGGAAGTCATGTACGTTATCTTCTTCAGGACGGTCAAGAAGCTCCAATACTTGTTATCGAAATTGATTTGCATACTTCAGGACCGTGGTTTTCTGTCGCGCCTTGTCCAAATTCAATCTCGCTTGTTCCGCCGGTGTTCTTCCGCAGAATTCCCGAATTAAGGATTTCTCCATCTCAGAAACTCCGGAAAATCCTCCACCGACTTCATCTCCAGTCTGCGCAACTTGGGAGTACCACCACTTCGATAGTGGGCCTTCCAGAAAGCCATATACCCAGTACACTCCTCTTTGCTCTTCAGGGTTAACGTTGTGATACCGTAGATACCCTCGTGCATGTCGGAACCAATTTCTCAGCTCGTCGATGTTAGTCGTAGCGATGCTCTTGATCTTGGCTGGTTTGACATCATTCGGCATCATGCTCGGCATCTCTCGCGTCCTCTCCGATCTCAATTGTTCTCCTCGAAGAAAATTCTCCGTCTCTCGGCTTATGTTCACTCGTCCTTCAAAATATCTGGAACCGTTGTCGACGTGGTCACGCAGTTGAGATAGCTCAATCGAAAAAGTGTCAGCTCTGTTACTTAGTCGTTGTAGCATCTCGGTGACGTGTACCGACATAGGCTCCATCGTGGGACTCGATCCTTCTCGCACTGCCCGTCTTCCACCATCTGTCGACGTCGGCTGTGTCGGCCCAGAAGGCGCCCCCTCTGGTCGACCGTCAACTTCCTCTGGTAGTCTCTTTCCTGCTCGGTTTGACATCTTCGTCTCGTCTAGCTGTTCTGAGGCTCCGAAACCACGTGTAGAGTGCTACTTTGGTTAGGCTAAGTTGGCAACCTTAGACTAATAGTAGAACCTAATCTCTGGATCTAATTATACATCAGCGGAGAGAGAATTAATAAGATTGTCTTAGGAACATGGTTTTTTACAATCTGGGTGTGGCGTAAATCTGGTATGTACCGGTCTCTTCCTCTCTACCAGTAAGTCCCCGTCTATCCATACCTCAGGTGTTCTAGAAACAGCCTTAGAACATGTAGCTTGTGCTGTCTGCTAACTAAACCAAACTATTACTAGTGATACAGATTATCTGAGATTATCTGTACCGTCTATCTAACCTTATTGCACAAGCTCTGAGAACTATCAAGAAACGATCTATCTACTAAAAGAGATACTGCTAGTAACTCTGTACTGTCGAGGTTTAAGCTGTGTTGGGGCTCACTTATGCCAAAGATGTGGATCACTTACAGAATTTGGATTTGGTGGCCCTTGGGCCACCCTACACGCAATGTGAGAGGGAATCGGGTGGGTGGGTTTGCGTGAGCGATAGCTCTCGCAAAAGGCAGAAGGTGGACACACAATCGCTGCTGGTGTGTTATATAGGGTGCGGACATTTTACTGTCCGTGCGCGCTTGGGCGCTTGAACCGTTAGGGAGATGTAGCGTCGGAGGTAACGCTTGTAACGGAGGTAACGCCGGTTACTTCGTAATTTAGCCCTGTAATTCAAACCTCTATATTACTAATATGACCATTTAAGCTGTGTTGGGGCTCACTTATGCCATCTGTCGCCGACTGGCGTGTAACGTTGGGTGGGGGCCCGCCAGGGGTCATCCACCCAAAGAGTTGCCAAGCTCCCGGGCACGGGAGCACTGTTGGGTCGATGTAGTCGAGGACTACGTCCGACTCTCGCGCCCAACCGCCGAAGAACTTGATCTTCTGCATTGGGGTACCGATACTGTACGCAGCAGTAGCTGCACCCTTTCGGAGGGAGTGCGAAGTCCACGCGAAACCGTCCGGAGGTTGTTCGTGTACTGCACAAAGTACGCGTTGTAGCCAAGCAGTCAGGGTGTCCGCAGTCCAGCTTGTCGTAGGCTCGCGTACACTAATAGCCCATCGTTTGTCCGGTATCTTCCCGGCGGAGAACCTGGTACGGGCAGCGTCGAAGTACTGTAGTAGTTCCGCAATGTCCGGGTGAGCCGAGGCCGGTAGTTCACAGAGGAGTTTTCGCTCCGTGGAAGTACCCCGCTGACCTTTTCTCGTTCCGTGGTATAGGAGGATTCCGCCGGTCGGAGTACACAACAGGTCTCCAGACCGGCACTCAACTCCCGCTCCACCTCGACAAAAAAATGTGGCGAGGAGCACCGTCGCTAGACACGCTCGGAACAGCATAATGAGTTCTGCTTGAGCCTGAGTCCACGTGTCTGTCAACTGTGTGCGGAGGTCCTTGGCCAGGCGTAGCGATGAGACCAGAATCCGGGCTGGGAGGTACATGCGTGTGCGGCTGGGCTGGAGGGAAACTTGGGACGCTGCGAGACCCCGCCGGACCTTGGCGACCAACTCGCCTTATGCGACTGGTTCTGCGCCGTGGTCTTTGAAAAACCCGTTTACGGCTGAAAGGTAAGGCTGTAGACTAGTAGCCTTAATGGTGCCACGTTCTCCGATCCATGCAATGTAGCGGGCCATGGTAGCTGTTGTTGCTGCCAGCGGCGGTAGGCCTTGCTCCTCGCAGAACTGGAAGTAAGGCTTGATTGCGCTGTTGTACGTGTCGGACGTGCTTTTCGCCCAAGCGGCGGTCAGCAAGTCGAGCGTTTTTGCTCCAAGGCTGTCAGTGCCCAGTAGACGTTGCATGTAGGGGCGCATCGAGGCGGCCCACGGGTTGTTGCAGCCTGCCACCTCCACCTTATAGCGGACCTTTGCTGGTCTGGTGGGGTAGGCTTGGACTGCTGGCCTGATGTGCCGTGTGTTGATCATGGTCAGTGTAGCACTGACAGCGCCCCGGCGGAGGTACAACCAGGCCGGGAGGGAATCCGGAATACAGTGACGGGCCAATGAGGCTTGCCGACTGTACCGCGTCCGTGCCGCCGCCCGGGACGGAACAAGTGAGGTCGGGCCGGAAGGACCGTCTCGTGGCACGCCAATTCGGTAAGGGCCTGATGCCACGCTTTCCCTTGCCACCGGGGGGCGACCACCGTGGCTGCTGCGCCGCTCTGCTGTAGTTTCTGGGCGAGGTCGGGTAGCAGGGGCCATGGCGGGTTGCACCAGTTGTTTTCTGCTTTCCAATTCGCATCGGCGAGGTGAAGGGCGTCCACGGCCTCGCACGATGGGTCTAGCCAGTTCGCGTTGTAGCGGGGCAGTAGCGTGTTGAGAGCCGACGCAAACCGGTCGATTGTGTGCGGGCCGAAGTGTGTGTCCATTTCGTGGAACACAACGGGGTCGAGTTGCCAGTCGTCGCTGTCGAGGTGTCGGCTGAGCTTGTCGGCCCACGTGTTTGCCGCAGAACGGATGTATCTGGGCCTGATGTGGATGTTGTTGGTGTCCAACAGGTACCATAAACGGCGTAATTCGTTCATCATCTCCGGGGAGCGGGACGTCAGGCCGGCCAGGACGTGGCAGACCGCCTGGTTGTCTTCGTGGAGGAGGACGTTGCGGCCAGCCAGGTGTGGCAAGAAGCTGAGGACGGCCAGACGGACGGCCTTCAGTTCTTTCCATGTAATGTGCTGCTGTTCGTCCTGTATTCCCCAGAAGCCGCGGGCTTCGAGTCTGCCGTTCAGGACTGCCCCCCATCCATACCCCGAACTGTCGCAGTGGATGTAGGCTGACTCGACCGGGCGGTGTATGTTCTTGCCGTTGGCGTGACTGGGTACTTGTGTCCACCACTGTAGATCTCGACTGAGCTGCGGAGAGAGGCGGACGCGGCCTCCCCACTTGTCGCCGAGTACGGAGTGCAGTTCGCGGAGGAAGAATCTTGCCGCTGGAATTGCCAGAAAAAGGTACTGCGCCTGACCCGCGAATGACTGTAGTTCCTTGACAGGGAGCCATCTGCAGTTTCGGGTTGCACGTTGCAGTAGGTGACGAGCTTGTCTTGCGAGCTTCTGTAGCTTTTCCACCGGGGCGAAGAAGTAACCTGAAGCTGTGTCGATGTCGATGCCCAGGTGGTGGCCGTATTGCGTCGGCTCCCAAAAACCCTTGGAGGGGTGGCGGAGAAGGCCGAGATTGGTGAGGAGGCGGTCGACGCGCTGCCTGAGCGAGAGAGCGAGAGCACGAGTGGCGGCGAAGAGGAGAAAGTCGTCCACACAAGGTAAGATTTTGGCTCCGCGCCACCGCGTGTGTCGGAGGAAGCGCTTGCTTGGTCTGTCGCTGTCGGGTTGTGTAGGCTTCCCGTGCTGTGTTGTAAACCCACCGGGGTCTGGTTGACGGAGGTGTCGTACGAATGTGTCCGTGAAAGCGCAGAAGTGGTAAGGGCTGAGCGACCAGCCCATCGGGAGTCCAGCTAGTCGGTACAGCTGGCCGCGAACGTTTACGGTTAGATAGTCGCGCTGCTCTGGCACGATGCCCAGCGCGTAGAACCCGTCTTTTAGGTCGAACGAGAACATGTAGTCGCCCTTCCGAGTCAGGTGACGAACGCCTAGCAAAGACTCCATCCGTAGTCGCTTTCTGACGCAGAAGCTGTTCAGGTGTCGTAGGTCGACGATAAAACGCCACTGATTGTTGCCGGGCTTGGCGACTAAGAAGAGTCTTGACACGTACTTGCTGCAGGTGGTGCGTTCCCAGGCTCCCGTCTCTACGAAGCGCGCGAGCTCGGCCTCGACAAAGGTGAGCTGCTCGGGGGTAGCGTCCAGCAGTGAAGTGCCCTGGTTGAACGGGGGTGGGGGTCGGTTGTTTAGGAAGGGAATAGTAACGCCCTCCTGGATCCACCGTAAGACTTGTCCGCTCGCGCCGATATCTTTCCAGGCTTGCCAGTTTCGCCGCACGCGATGACGCATGTAGTTTGAATCTGGGTTGCAGGAATCGGCGCGGCGGGTCACCCCGTCATTCGTCCTTGTCGGCCTCGGTCTTCTTGTGTGCCTTGTCGGTAGGGGGGAGGGGGCGGCCGCTCGTGCGGTCCTTTGGCTTGGCCTTGGTTTTGTCCGGCTTGTCCGGCTTATCGTTCGGCCTGTCCGGTTTGTCTGGTCTAGGCTTGTCGGCCTTGAACTGGGCAGCTGCTTGCGCTTTTGCAGCTGTTGTGATGCTGACTTCGAGTCGTTTGTCTTCCAGGGCTGCCAGGAGTCCGTCGACGACGTTGCCTCCACGATCGGAGGCGACAGTGTCGAAGCATCTTGAGTAGACGAGACGCTCCGCGACGCGTTCTTCTCCGTTGAGAATCTTCTTGGCCTTGAAGCGTCTGATGTAGGTGAGTCGCGCTTCCCCCGCTGAGGCCACTGCTTGATTAGTACGTAGCGCTGCGTCGACGAGGGAGTAGGCGTAGGTTGTTTCGTCGGGGGTAGAGGTGACCGAGCGAAGCGTTTCCATAGCAGTTTCGAGTGCCGCGTTAACGGCGGCCGTAAACACACCATAGCAGAGCAGGTGTCGATACTCGTCGCGGGAAGAAATTCTCGCGTTGTCCGTAAAAAAATTGTCGGCCTCGTCGTGTCGAGGGTTCCACAGGCACGGGGCTGTTGTGCCAGATGGGGGTAGGCAGTCCGCGAACGTACGGGACGCGAATTCTGACCACTCTCTAGGGTCGATGTACTCTAGAGGGGTGGTTTTACTGTCAGCTGGTAGAGCGTCGAGCTCGAGTCGTCCACCCGCAGCGCTGTCGGAGTCGGCTGTGGGGATGGCTGAAGTAGTTGGTTTTGTTGACGCGGTTGCGACGGAGAGAGTTGCGACCTGGGCTGCTAACTGCTGCACAATCTGTGTTAGCAATTGCAGCTGGTCTGGCTGCTGTTCCGGCGCGTCACCGGGCGCAACGTAGAGGTCAGTAGGCAATACCAGGCGGTCTGCCATTTGGACTGACGGAGTGTGTTTTCGTGCGTCGTGCAGGAGACTCAGTGATCAACACCTTGCGTGGCTAGCAAGAGCCACGATGTCGTTTGCGTGAGCGATAGCTCTCGCAAAAGGCAGAAGGTTCTACGCTTCTCTTCGGAGGTTCAACGCTTGTAACGGAGGTAACGCCGGTTACTTCGTAATTTAGCCCTGTAATTCAAACCTCTATATTACTAATATGACCAGAAAATACGGCGATACTGCTCACGACTACCAAGTATTATATAACCGGCCGTAGCGAAAAATTTAGCGATACCGGTAGCGACCACCTGGCGGACGAGGCATTATTGTTTTCATCTTCCGCCGCTCGTCAATGTCCACGACCTCTGTTTGCGTCCGCCGCAAAGTGCCCGTGTCTAGCTTTCCCCGCATAGGTCTGGGTCTTCGGTATCGACGTAGGTGTACCATTCGGTTGAAACTCAGCCGTCTTCTTGTTCGTTAGGCTGTGTATTTTCGAGGTCACGACTCCCAGAGGTAAGGAGCTGCCGGATCAGCTGTACACCACATTGCCATAGTAACTGTTCCTCCAGTACCTGTACCGTATATTTTTAGGGATCTAGCGATCTTTCATACCGACCTTCATTCATTTGTATGGCGGCCCAGCTCGATATACTCGACGTCTCCCTGACGACTGAAGACGCACCGCCTGCTGTAACGTGACGCTGGCGCCCATTCTCAGACATGCCCTCCCTTACGGCTCTGACTCGGACTTCGAAGATTGCGGCGAGACTGTTAACGCGCCCTCCAAGTCAGCGACGGGTGGTAGTGGCAGCTCTAGCACCGCCCGCCCGCCACCTAGTCGCAACTCCTCAGCGGTGGCAGCCGCACAGCAGCGTCAGCGGCCATCCCTCGGTGCTTTGTCGCTCGCAGTATCAACAGGCCGGTTCGTCCGCTGAGGCCGGAGCCGAGATGACGGTGGGGGAGCAGGGCACGGCGACATTGGAGGAGGCGGCGGGGGTGGCCGAGTTTGCAGTAGCTCGGGGCGCACAGTCGTTTGAATGCCATCAAGACTCTAAGCAGCTGCTGAGCTCCTCGCCTGCTGGTCAGTCAACCACCCCTCTCACACACGCACCCACCCACCCATCCACACGTATGCGCACACACACAACCCCCCACACACACTCGCTGCCATGCATATACACGCGCGCACACGCACTACAACACACTGTGCCACTCATACACACGCACACACACACACACACACACACGCTTCCACCTATATACACACAAACACACACACACACACACACACACACACGCACACACACACACACACACACACACACACACAATATTAAACAAGGGCGCGCATACACAAAAACACACACGCACACTGCCACACACACACACACACACACACTGCCACGCATACACACACATTGCCACACCCACTGCCGCACACACACACACACGCAACCCCCCCCCCCCCCCCCCCCAACATACACACACACACACACTCACACACACACACACATTTTATAAACCACGTATGTACTCATGTGTGTTAGTTTGATGTCCAACCACTCGCCTGTTTCGCTTATTTATGGTAGGTGCATACACAACAATGCGCACTGTTGGTGTTAGCTCAATTTTCGAGCTTTCCTTTCACATCAGCCGTCTCGCGCAGAGTTGCCGTCTAATGATGGCGGAGACGGGCATTGCGGGTAGGCTGCCACAACCATGTTCTCCCATGCTCTACTTGTAGTCTCACGAATTCTACTCCCCGTCGGAAATTGAAGCTACTGAAAGATAATTTCTTCTTATTAAATATAATTCGGAAGCCCGTGCCATTTATTGAGCACCGGTCCCCTGAAGTATGAACATTGTTATGTCGCTGCCACGCATCGCCTCAGATGTCAACAGTGGCCATGCGTGCCTGGTAGACCCCACTGCCCTAAGGCCGCTGGTCATAGAGTCTGTTCGGGCTGCATTCCGGAAGTACCAGGACATGCATCCAGCCTACCAGGTGCGCCCCCCCCCCCCCCCCCCCCCCCCGCCCCCCCCCCCCACTCCTCCGCAAGCACAAGCTGTGGTATTGGCGCATTGGCACTTAATACACGTACGCATGTCGAAATTAACGTGTGGATATTTGTATTGAATAGTTACTCCACCATTCGGTAATCCATTCTCCGTCTTTTCGTTCACGCTATCGTTCCTCCCTCCCGCTCTCCACTCAACCATCGATCCATTTGCTCATGGCTGTCTTTCTTGGTTCATTTATCCAGCCATTCATCCCTGCCTCCCTTGTTCAGGCATTCTATCG
>JAPMLY010003650.1:0-10732 GCA_026401115.1 Tetraselmis chui | reverse complement strand
AGGTAATCGTGGGGTCCGAACCCTAGGTTCAGTAGGTAATCGCGGGGTCCGAACCCAAGGTTCAGTAGGTAATCGCGGGGTCCGAACCCTAGAATCACAGGTACTCGCGGGGTCCGAACCCTAGGTTCAGTAGGTAATCGTTGGTTCCGGTACCAGTTATTGTAAGTAATCGTTGGCTCCGGTACCAGTTATTGTAAGTAATCGTTGGTTCCGGTACCAGTTATTGTAAGTAATCGTTGGATCTGGTATTCATCGTACTTTAATGGATCCGCGGTAATCGCGAGTACCTCATCCTCGCAAAACGACGTGGAATCGTGATACCCAATCAGTACTCACGATTCCGAGTATCTCACGAATCTGTGGTTGCCCGAAGTGACACGCTGTTTTTTTGGGAGGTATTTGGCAATGCAAATCTGCTGAGGTGTATGTCTAGGATTGGTTCAATAGCCCTGATTGCTGTCATTCCGCAGCCTTGAATCGATTGTAGCCCACCCAAAGGCTATTTAAACGGTGCGTACGCGCTTGAAATCCACCATAACCTGCCCGTCCACATCCAATCCTATCACAATTAGCCGCCACTTCAAAAACCGAGCTCAACGTAAGGCGTCAAGCCTATTGGTCCACTTTGCTGGAAGACTTTCACAACGAGCAAGAGAAAGTTGAAGAGGTAAGCAAGAGTACTCCCCCCCTGCGCTTTGCCCTCACCCCCGAGTTAGCTGCGTTGTGGTGTTCGGTAGCGCCGCATGGCGCCCCCTCCCCGCCTCCGCCCGCACAGCATTTATGTCTGTTTATTTGCTCTATCGAAGCCATAGTAATAGCGTTGCAGTTGAGCTTGTCGACACTTTGTTATCGCTGTTCTGTGATGCTTTTCTATTCTTTGCTTTCCGACGTAAAAGGTTACTTTGTCGTTAAGTATATTGTCGCACTGTGCTGTTCGGTAGCGCCGCATGGCGCCCCCTCCCCGCCTCCGCCCGCATATTTATGTTTGTTTATGCTCTATCGAAGCCATAGTAATAGCGTTGCAGTTGAGCTTGTCGACACTTTGTTATCGCTGTTCTGTGATGCTTTTTTGTTCTTTGCTTTCCCACGTAAAAGGTTACTTTGTCGTTAAGTATATTGTTGCACTGCGCTGTTCGGTAGCGCCGCATGGCGCCCCCTCCCCGCCTCCGCCCGCATATTTATGTTTGTTTATGTGCTCTATCAAAGCCATATTAATAGCGTTGCAGTTGAGCTTGTCGACACTTTGTTATCGTTGTTCTGTGATGCTTTTCTGCTCTTTGCTTTCCCACGTAAAAGGTTACTTTGTCGTTGAGCATATTGTTGCACTGCGCTGTTCGGTAGCGCCGCATGGCGCCCACTCCCCGCCTCCGCCCGCACATTTATGTCTCTGTTTATGTGCTCTATCGAAGCCATAGTAATAGCGTTGCAGTTGAGCTTGTCGACACTTTGTTATCGTTGTTTTGTGATGCTTTTCTGTTCTTTGCTTTCCCACATAAAATGTTACTTTGTCGTTAAGCATATTGTTGCACTGTGCTGTTCGGTAGCGCCGCATGGCGCCCACTCCCCGCCTCCGCCCGCACTTTTACGTCTCTGTTTATGTGCTCTATCGAAGCCATAGTAATAGCGTTGCAGTTGAGCTTGTCGACACTTTGTTATCGTTGTTCTGTGATGCTTTTCTGTTCTTTGCTTTCCCACATAAAAGGTTACTTTGTCGTTAAGCATATTGTTGCACTGTGCTGTTCGGTAGCGCCGCATGGCACCCACTCCCCGCCTCCGCCCGCACTTTTACGTCTCTGTTTATGTGCTCTATCGAAGCCATAGTAATAGCGTTGCAGTTGAGCTTGTCGACACTTTGTTATCGTTGTTTTGTGATGCGTTTCTGTTCTTTGCTTTCCCACATAAAATGTTACTTTGTCGTTAAGCATATTGTTGCACTGTGCTGTTCGGTAGCGCCGCATGGCGCCCACTCCCCGCCTCCGCCCGCACTTTTACGTCTCTGTTTATGTGCTCTATCGAAGCCATAGTAATAGCGTTGCAGTTGAGCTTGTCGACACTTTGTTATCGCTGTTCTGTGATGCTTTTCTGTTCTTTGTGTTCTTTTCTGTTCTTTCGCTACAATTTCATGTTTCCATTACTAACTTTTGATGGGTGCATTGTGTTTCTGCAGGAGGCACGAAATCGAGAGGCGAATCGGATAAGCAGGAAGAGGAAGAACCGACTGCAAGCTAAAGCCACTGTAACATCAAACGAGGTTGAAGAAGGCATCGAAGAAGATAACGAAGGCGATGAAGAGGTCATCGTGGATGACGACTTGGCGCCGCCGAAGAAGAAGATCTACAATGCTCAATGCTGGAATCATTTCCAGAAGCCAAAGAAGTTCCCCAATGGTGTCATGTATGTCGTATGTAAGTTGTGTCCAAAGGAAGTCAAGCTCAAG
The DNA here is from genome assembly GCA_026401115.1 of Tetraselmis chui. NCBI lineage: Eukaryota > Viridiplantae > Chlorophyta > Chlorodendrophyceae > Chlorodendrales > Chlorodendraceae > Tetraselmis > Tetraselmis chui. The sequence goes on along the minus strand of JAPMLY010003650.1, from coordinate 8,295 downwards.
TACAGCGGAGGGACCTCTAATCTTATCAAGCACCTCAGATGTCGGCATAAAGGTGAGTACAGACAGGACTTGGCTACTGGTGAAAACATTCAAGTTGGGGATGTCTCTGTCCCCACCGTGATCAAAGCAGAGGTAAGTCATGTCCCATTGTGATTGTATAGTAGCATGTTATTGACTTAATGATGGCATGTTATTGACCTTTCATTCGTTGTTGACTCTATTCGTAGATTTCTGCGAAAAGGAAACAGTACCTTGACGAGTTGATAACAATTTGGGTGGTCAAGCGATGTCGGCCATTCGGGATCATGGAGTCGGACACAGAGCTCAAGGATGTGATGTCTGCTATTTCGGGAGGCGCATATAGCGGTCCATGTCGTGAGACGGTAATGCGTTGCATGGCATCCTTGGCTCAAAAGGTAATTACTGTTGGTTTATTTGAATGTATGACTGCATTGCCTTTAAAAATAACTAAGGTAATTAATTTTGCTTGTTTCAGACACTTGTTGAAACAGGAGTCATGATGAACGGGTTGTTTCAAGACGGATTGAAGCCGTGCATATCTGGAGATATTTGGGGGGAGAATTCTGTTTCATTGTTGGCGGTAATGGTGCATTGGATCGACGGATCGTGGCAACTTATGAAGCGCTTGGTTATTTGCGAGCCCTACGGAAAGGTTTCCCACACAGGTGAGAATATTTTGCAAACGACAAAGCGCAGACTTGCTGGAGTGAATGTGGGAGAGCTTGTCGAAGCAGACGACTTGGAAGGCGTCGAAGCTGTGGACACTGTGTATGAATCAATATTCAGTAAGGTAAGAGTTAGTTTAGATTTTGGCTTTTTGTTTTTGCTTGTTATGTATGTCTGTGAATGAAGATGGTTTGACGGTTGCCTAGGTGTGCGACAATGGAGCAAACATGAAGAAAGGATGGGGTGCATTGGATGGACATACCTGTGTTACTCATGGCATTCAGTTGTGTGTCAACAAGTTCGTGGAGGAGCCGCACATCAAGGATTGTTCCCGAGCAATGCAAGGTCAGAGTGCCCACTTTTCTAGGAGCACTTTGGGCGCTGCCAAGCTGTCGGAGATTCAAACTCGGATGGGCCTTCCCACAAGTAAGCCAAGTACCAAGTCAGCCACTCGTTGGTTAGGCTTGTTTCCTCAGGCTGTGTGGTTTGTGCAGAACGCTGAAGCAATTACCGAGTATATGTTACAAGTAAGTACTGTCTTGCGGTGTTTTCATTGCATTATTGTTAAGTTGCATTACTGTTCATTTACTGAGATATTAATTCTATACTAGGTACCCAATGGTTGCGTTGCCAATGACGATGGGAAGGTGTATTCGGACTTCGCCATCAACACTGAGGATTGGGAGACTATTCGAGAGCTAGCTGCGATCCTGTGGCCAGTGGCTCAAGTTGTGAATTTGCTGCAGGGTGACTATGTTACCATATCACTTGTTTACCCTATGTTAGGCACTTTGTTAGAGCAGCTGTCGTCACACAGGCCCGTTTCATTGCAAGATGAGCGGAGGGATGTGGACTTGTACACCATCGAAGCGGAGGACATGGAGCCTCATATGGCGGAGGCAAGGGAGAGTCTGCGGGCCGGAATCATTGAGCGTTTTTTCACGAACATAAGGGAGAACGATTACATCAAGATAGGGATCGCGACATTGCTGGACATTCGGTGAGTACCTTGTAATGGTTGTGTGTGCATGTGTTTAAATTTTGCACATTTGTTTCTATTATATACCTGATAAATATATTAAATGTTGATAAATAGATGTGATTGTATCTGAGCGTCCTTGTGTGTGTGTGTTATGCATGTGTTTGTGTTTATCTGCTTGTGTGTGTGTAGGCTTGTATGTGCATCTACTTCTGAATGTGTGTGTATGTGTGTGTGGTGTTCGTTTGTGTACCTATTTTGTATGCTCTCTACGTGTTTCTGTGTGTGTGTGTGTGTATGCAAATTTACTTGTGCATTTGCTATGTTAACTGAAAATGTGAATTGTGCAGGTTTAAGAATCTGGACTTCAATGGCATTCGCCCAGACTTTGCGCCTACAATTTTGGCGGCTGCAAGAAGAGAATTTGGAGAGCAGTGGCGCACAGAGCCGGAAGAGAGCGAGGCAGAAGGCGGTGCCTATCCAGCTGCAGAGATTGGCAAGCAATTGATGTCGTCGAAGAGTAAGTCTTTCACTGCATTCCTTTCCGGGGATTTGACTGGGCGTGTGACGCCCTCTACAGCCAAGCACGTGGAAAAGGATGACTTAGAGCGTTACCTTGAGCTGCCCCAAGAAACGGACAAGGACATTTGTGTGTTGACATGGTGGAAAACACATGCAGCTCTGTACCCCGACTTGGCTTTAATGGCGCGGCAGTACTTATCTATGCCTGCTACCTCTGCTGCATGCGAGCGTTTGTTCAACAAAGCGGGGCGAATGCATGACGCGTTCAAGAAGAACACCAAGGAAGATAGCTTAGAGGATGCCTTGTTAGTCTCATGTAATTGTTGAATTATGTATGCGCGAGGAATATGGTTGTCACAAGTCTATATAAACTGTAAGAAATGGTTGTCTTAAACCTGTTTTCATCCATATTTTGTGCATTTAATGTTCATTTGGTGGACTCGCACTGGCCATGCGATATACCATTTGGCATTACTTGTCACATCATATGTGAAAAATGGTACTGCATCGGAATCTGTTTCCCTGTGATGGCAAGTGTCTTTTTTGAGCCGGAGGGCTATAAACTCACATACGTTGCTTGTGGCACTTGCCGGAGGGACCAAAAGCTTTGTTAAATTGTATGGGATAGACTGTAAAGTACTAAATATGTTTGCAGCGGGCAGAAAGTATGGGAAGTGAATTGTACGTATCTACTGTATGGGATCCAAGCATAAGCAGGCGCATAGAACTAGTAGAGATGTAAAAATTCAAATTGCAGTACAAACTTCCCCCAAAATGCGCAATTTGTATCAATTTGCATGAGTACTTCGAGTACTTGTTGGAATCGCGAACCCAACGAATCCAACGGAACCAAAAAATTTAGAAGTACTCATGTACTCGGTTCCGGAATCAAAAACACAGGTACTCGCAGGATCCGAACCCTAGAATCACAGGTAATCGCTGGATCCGGACCCTAGAATCACAGGTAATCGCGGGGTCCGAACCCTAGGTTCAGTAGGTAATCGCGGGGTCCGGACCCTAGAATCACAGGTAATCGCGGGGTCCGAACCCTAGAATCACAAGTAATCGCGGGGTCCGAACCCAGGGTTCTGTAGGTAATCGCGGGGTCCGAACCCTAGAATCACAGGTAATCGCGGGATCCGGATCCCTTTTTTAGAGGTACTCACTAGTTCCGGATCCAAAAAATCAAGTACTCATGGATCCGAACCCAACAAAAAAATGGCGGATCCAGTCCCTGCCCTCCCCTCCCCTCCCCTCCCCTCCCCTCCCCTCCCCTCCCCTCCCCTCCCCTCCCCTCCCCTCCCCTCCCCTCCCCTCCCCTCCCCTCCCCTCCCCTCCCCTCCCCTCCCCTCCCCTCCCCTCCCCTCCCCTCCCCTCCCCCCCTCCCCTCCCCTCCCCTCCCCTCCCCTCCCCTCCCCTCCCCTCCCCTCTTGACACTCACGTACGCACCAAAAAAAATTAAAAAAGCGACGACACAACGACAACATAAACTTCATCGTAAACACTTTGATTATCGTGTTTTCTCCGTCTCGCAAAGAGCAAGGAGAGATGGCTAGCAGGCGTGGCATCCCTACTAACTGAAACATGCACATCTCACCACGACATACCACAGTATCTACATTTGAATATGGTACTTTTGTCCTCACCGTTCAGCACTTTAGCGTAGCATAGCTTCATATCGTATTTTGTGTGTGTTATGGCAGCGCCCTAGGATTTAGGAATACTCAAATCAAATGACGCTCACAATCTTGCTGATTCTCTCATTCGGGCGCTATTTTAAACCACAGCCCGCTCAATCACTATTGAAAATCACCATCTGGATCGACCTTCACGGAGTACGGCCCGCTCCCACCGAACCGGGGTGCCGACCGGCCTAGTAGGCCGATCGTCGTTCGAGATAGTCGACGAGCCAACCTAATATAGCTACCGTGTGACTTTGTTCTTGCCGGAGAAAGGAGGATAAAGACTTGCGAAAAACGCTCCTCATGCGGTTGCTCGTCGAACTCGCCGTCGCGTCCCGTAAGCCCCGCCCCAAGGTCGTAGCCGCTCTTGCCGTCTCGACTTTCCCTCTTAGTCGAGGTCCCACGTCACCTCGAGGGCGGGTGGGGGTGGACAGAGACAACGAAAAAGGAAACGCTAGCGCTCCTGCCGCCGCGCTGAAAAGTTTTCCCGGTTGTTTTCCTGCTTTTTCTTTGCCGGTACCCGGGTATCTGTTTGGAAAATCAGCCAGCGATCGTACCCTCCATCCGCCATTTTTGCGCGTCCATCGAGCACACTTGTTTCGAGTGCGAGCCTCCGCGCTTACCCGGCCTCGCCCTCTCTAATGCTAGGTGTGCATAGCGATAGTGGGTAGCGGTGGGGTAGTGCACGGTTGCAATGGCCGGATCCAAACATGCCACCGGGATGCGAAATTATTCAAACCCTCCGTACCGGGTTTTTCGGCGGCGGCTGATCCTACAGATCACCCCTCCGCCAAATCTCGCCGCTTCTCCCGACGCGACAGTCCTCCTCATTGTTGTTGTCGTGCTGCCCCCTTTCGGCCGCCTCGACGTCAACATGTTGGTCGGCGTCGAGCGAGCGCCACACCCTAGCGCTACTTCCCGACTTTTTGTCGCCGGCTCCAACACCCCAAACCCACTTTTGATCCGTCTCCACAGCACACTCCTGAAAATATAGGCCCCACCCAAATGGGACAGTATCGTAGTAGTATCTGGTATTGAAAAAAAACACCATACGGGCGGAGCGGGAGATCTTGGCGCCGGTACCGTACCAAAAAATGCATTATTTCTAAAGGCCTATGTATTGGGTCATTCCTCACAGCTGCGGATCACGCGGATTTCATTGTCGGCCCTCTTAGCCCCGTACCGTGCCAAGCATGGCACGGCTAAGGGGTTTCCATCGCCCACCACGGGTAGGTGAGAGGATGCCGACGGGCGTGCGAGCGCACCCCCTCCGGGGCCGCCGCCGCTGCGCCGCCGGAGGGCACCGCGTACAATGTCGTCATGCACGCTCACCGAGCGCGCATTCCTTAATCCTAGTAACTACTTTTGTAAAGGAGCTAAGATTACGAAGGTTAGTCGCACGACTTGCCTCATTAATCTGTCAAGAGGGAGAGGGTACGAGTGTGGCGAGTGTTGTAGTGCTACAATACATTTGGCGCCCGCCGGCTGCGCAGCGGCGGCGGCCCCGGAGGGGGGTGCGCTCGCAGGCCCGTCGGCACCTACCTCTACCTCCACGCGGTGGGCGCTGGTAACCTCGTTGCCGTGCCAAGCTTGGCACGGTAGGGGGCTGAACGAGGTACCGGCAACAGCGATCCGCGGGATCGCCAGCTGTCGGGAAGCTATGTACGGAGGGTTTTGGAAAAGCATAATATCCATAGACTAGCACACGGATCTCCCGCTCGGCCAGTCCGATATGTTTTTTCAGCAACTAAATACTCACAGATACTCTCTCGTCACGGCGGGAACGATGTCTGCGGACTGTTATTTGGCGAAGAAGGGTACAAACGGATCAACGGTGGGAAGAGGATGTTGGAGATGGCGGCGGACAATTGGGAAGCAATGCTAGGGCACGGCGCTCGCTAGCAGCCGCCAGCCATGCGAGAGTTTTAAGTCTACCATGAGGGCGAGGCATGAAGCTACGCAAGACGGAGGTGGGTCGCAGCCGGAGGAGCGGCACGGTCTGGCGGCGGCAGTCCTCAGGATCGCCCGCCGCCGGAGAAACCTGGTACGGGGGGTTTTTGGAAAAACATTCCCGTACCCAACATCTTTTGTGGTTCGGCGACTCGATCCCTGTGTCCGACCCACCCCTCCCCTAGTCGGTGCCCGGTTATCGATAGGCTGCCTCATGCAGTGTGCCTAGGGTTATCGTAACGGCACACTACTCATAAAGGCGCCCTCCTAACAACGTAAACCACCGGGGGAGGGTACGGCCGGCCACAGCGCGATAAGATAGGTGTTGGAAACATACTGATCATGGAGATGGGATAGGAGAACATCTAGCACAGGGGCAGGAGAGCCAGTCGGACACCGTATGCAACTTAGTTATTTTCTCTCCCAGCCCCCGAAGGAGGAAGGAAGACTCGGCTAGGTGGCGAGGTGCGTCGGGAGGAGCAACTACTACCTCGGGCGGGGATGAGCACGGATCGAGACGGGCCGACGAAGATCTCAGCGAGGGGTTTTTTCACATGCCTTTCCCCCTAGCTCGGGCACGACCGGAGTCGCACGGTACCCGAGGTTAGGTAAGTTCGCCTCGACCAGCTCAAGCTGACCAGCCTCGCTGATCAGCGTGCCCGCAGCGGCTGGAGCATGCCGCGTATCGTGGAGACTAGCGACACGTTTTTATTTCATAATGTATCCAAAAAAAAATGTATATATCAAAAAAATTAAAAACTTGGTTACGTGTGTGTTTTGGACGGTATCGTCACTGCCAATGGAGAGGTTGGGATGAGTGGTTCACGGTCTAGTCCACGCTGATGAGTCCTAATTTGGCATAGCACGGGGGGCCCACAGACAGCAGCCGGTTAATTCTGGTATTGTTGTACACAATTCCAATTTCAATACACTACATTTCAAGATATTGTACACGTACTTGTTACTAATTTTGCCGTGCTTTGGATTCCGTGATCCTCTTGTCACTCTTGTCCTTTTGTTTCCCCTCCCACTTTCCCTGTCCGTGTTCATCTAGTTTTTCTTGTAACCACCTTACTTGTTGCTAATTTGATCCGTACTTTTCCATCGGAAGAACGTACTACGTGGTTACTTCGCCATTGAAATTAGTGAGGGTAATGTTATATATTGGATTGCTAGTAACTCCTTGTACGTAGTTACGTACATGCACGCACCGTAAATGTAACTAGCTACATGACGCGCTAGTCTGATTTCCCGAGATAGACAAGCCGCGTCGCTAGTTTGTTTTGATCGTTACGAGGGCCCTAGCATATGGCACGAGAACCGTGCGAGATCTAAGCTAGAGCAATTTAAGCCTAGGGCAGTGGAAGGAGGTGACCATGCAATCAATCCCTTTGTTAATTTGCAATATATTGTTTAAAATTTAACAATCATATATCTTTCATCTCTCTCCATCCGCACTTCCACTTGCTCATGCACCATCAGAACATAACATAACAGTGTCAGCAGCTACCTCTAGACATGCAAACTGCCACAGTAGTTACATTCCGTACCTTCCGAGGAAGTGTACACACGTAATTGTACATCCACTTTGCTTAGCTCAAGTCACTAGGTAAGTACTAGCACATTGATTGGTGTGATAAACTACTAAGCGTCAAGACGCGCAACATCACGATTGTCAACGGCGACACCAGCATATCGTACGATATGCTCTCCCGAGGGTCACTTGACGCTTCAAAACTGAAGGCGAGCTAGCATGGGGTACTTAAGCCAACGCTGTGGAGGGAGAAGACAAGTAGGTTCCCATTTATCTTACATTACTTGCATTTAGCTACTTTGCAAAACAGTTTCGCTCTCGCGCATTTTTTCTGCACTAGTCGCAATTAATTGCTATGTTGTATGCTCTTAAGCTAACTACCACAATTTTTGCAATAAAGTGTTGTCGTGGATGCACCCACCCTGCCCGCGGATGTGGCTATCCTGACCTACCATGGCATCCAAGGCTCTAAACTTGCTCTCTATATTTGCCGCGTAGTTTCGGATTTGTTCAGCGTTTCTAGCCCCTCTCCTTCCGCAACGGCTCTTAGCCGCGCTTAGATGAACAATATCGACAACTACTTCGGGGGTGGGTGGAGGAGGGCGAGGGTCGACCCGGCACACGCTCCGTTACTTTAGTGGTCCCGGAATTTCGCGGTCTCGACGTAGGCCATGGTTTTCTAAAGAGTTGGCCAAGCTGGCAGCCGCCTCAAGGGGATACATGCTTGTGGGCAAGTTGTTGGCCTCTTGGCGCCGAAAGGTTTCACGGCGTAATCTCAATGTAATATCTCGCCGGACAATATCTTGCGCGGGTTGTCCGCCGGCGTGGAAGGTGTGGAAGCCGCTTCTTCCTCTGCTGGGATACCTTCTCATGCCACGGCTTTCTTCACACGCGCCTTGAGCCGCAAGCGTCTCCGCGTATCCTCACGTGGCGCGAAGGCG
>JAPMLY010003649.1:0-12366 GCA_026401115.1 Tetraselmis chui | reverse complement strand
GAGGCCGTGTTCAAGGTTAAGGTCAAACAGGTAATTGTGTAGTTTGATGGTGCAGGTGTCGGGTGTGAAGTGTGACGGAAGTGAGGCCCTGAGTGGGTTGGTTACACAGTGAGTACGGATATCGTGGGGGGGGCGTGGGAGGGGGGCAGGGGGTCGAACCTCCGGGCATGCTGGCCCGTCTGTAGTGGAGTTAGGGATGGGGGCTGGCTCTATCGGCCGAGTGAACATCGGATGGAGGAATGGGAGGTCCAGGGGGGGGGTGTGTGCTCCTCATTGGCTTCCGCCGTGTTCAGGTCTTCGTCAGGGAGATCTTCGAGCTCGAAGTCAGAGGTTGCAGGGGATGAGGTAGGTAGGGGGAGGTTTGAGGGGTGTGTGCTGGACGGGAGGTCGGGGGTTCGGTGGTTGGAGTTGGGGTGGGTTGTGGGCAAGGGGAGTGTGTGAGGCGTGTGTAGGTCTGGGGGTCATGGGGGTTGCGGCGGTGTGGGGGTGAGTGGGGGGTCTTTCTGAGGGTGTGGCGTGTGTGCTTTAGGACGCCGGACGGGGGGGCAGGTTTGAGGGCGGGGTCTGTATGTATGCGTGTCTTAGGGGAGGAGTCCATGGGGTCGGTGAGGGGGAGGGAGGGGGGGAGGAGTTGGAGGGGGGGTGGTATCATGTTGGGGGTGGAGTCTGTGCGTTGGGGGGAAGGAGGAGGTGGGGGGTCAAGGCCGGTTGGGTGTGAGGAGGCTGTGGCGGGGTGTGTGAGGGGGGTGGAGGAGGAATCCATGTGGTCAACTGAGGTTTCGAGGATGGTGGGGAGGGGGGGTGGTGGAGGAGGGGTGGTGTCGGGTAAGGTGAGAGGGTCAGCTGGGTGTGTGGGGTGAGGGTTCGTAGGGGGGGCGGGGGGGGGGAGCGACGTTTTTTGGAGGGGCGCTGATTGCGAGTGTGAGGGGGGGGGGAATATGATGGGGCCAGTTGGATGTCAGGGAGGGAGTCGAGGTCGAGGGGGGTATCGTCAGGGGTGTCCAGCAGGGAGCCGTCCGCAGGTTCATGTTGCCATGCTTCGTAGGTGTTGGTCGCCTGTAGGTGGCCTGTGCATTCGAGAAGGAGAGAGGGGGGGTTGCGAAGGAGGGATTTGTTTTTTGTGAGGGTGAGCTGAGAGGGGGAGGGGGAGGTAGTGAAGATGGGGTCCGTGATGCGGGACCTGCCGAAGGTGGAGTAGTGGTGGGGTGTGATGTATAGGGAGCATGTGGTGTTGGTTGGGGTGCCGCGGTGTATGTAGGTGTGGGGGAGGGGGATGGTGGCAGTGCCGTTGGTTGATATGAGGATGCAGTACATGATGTTGGTGAGGGAGATTTGGATGCTGGTGGCGATGTGAGGGGAGGGGGAGGGGTGGGAGCGGAAGTATGAGCCGTCAGGAAATTTTTTGAGGGAGGTGTGGTGTGAGATGTCGAAGGTGGAGGGTGAGGAGCGGTGGGAGGGGGTGTGTGACTGTGCGTATTCTGAAGATGTTTGGTGGAGGAGGGTGGAGAGCTAGTGTGAGGAAGGGATAGTACCGTAGGACGTGGGTTGGGGGAAGGGGAGGGGGTGGGGGGATTGGATGAGGACTGTGGTGAGGCAGGTGTCAGTCCAGGAGGTGCCTGGGACATGGCCTGTGAGAGGAGGGGGTGTGATGGTAATTGTGTAGTTGTGGGGGGTGGGGGGTACGGTGTGAATAGCATTTTGAAGGGTGGCGTGAAAATGTACAGGGCCTGATTGTGAAAGAACAGGATTATGGGGTGGGTGGAGGATATGCATCCAGAAGGAGGGGGGGTCGTTCACGACCTGGACGGGTTCCCGTGTAGGTTGTAGGGCGTCCGCGATCTGGAGCAGGAGTTGGGCTGGTTCCGGGAGGTCTTCCATTCGGGGGGTAGGGGTGGTGGCGCTGGCGTTCCAGGTGTCTGCGAGTTCCGTGGCGAGTCGATCTAGCAAGAGGGCCTGTATCAGGGGAACGACGTCTAGGCCGGAGAGATGAGTGAACAGGGGGGAGCTAATTTTCATGCGTTGGCCTGATATTGCGGGAACGGCGACAGCTCGTATAATCTGAATTTCCTGCTGACTCAGGGTGGTGGAAAGTTGGGGGTCCGAGGCGGCGCTGGGTGGCGTCGGACCTCCCGATGGGAGTTCACGCTGGCGTGAAGCGAGCTGGTAAAGCAGGCCAACTGTTATGCAGGAGGTGGGGATGTCCAGCCTGACCTCCTGGTGGCCATGTGAGAGTGCGACGGGCAGGGGGGTGAGATCGTGTTGCTGGGGCATGGCGGGGTGTGGGGTGCGGGTGACTGAGGCTGTCCATCGCGCACGATGGGCGAGTTCCCGTCCGATTATATTTCTCGCGCGGGCCGGGATATCGGTTAGGGCGTGAACTTTTTCCAGAAGCCAGCGTCGAGCGAGAGAGCAAGCGGAGATGAGCATGAGGGAGGAAGACGGCGTGTTCGGTAGGAACACACCGTGGAGCCAGAAGCTGGCAGTGTCAGGAGGGGCGGTGGAGTATTGGCCTGTCAGGAGGTAGGAGTCGATCAGGCGGGCAGAGAGGTCAACGGCCCTTCCGAGGTCGGGGGCAGTCGTCGGGGTGGAGAGGACCAGGGGAGTTTGAAGCCCTGTGCCCGGCGTGGGTTCCAGGGGCGTGCCTCGTCCGTAGTCTGCAGTTGCGAGCTGTGGGGCCGTAAGGAATGGAGCCAGTGGGTGACCCACAAGGCGGTTACGGGGGCCGATGTGGTCGTCCGCGAAAAGGGGTGTAGGGCGGTCCTTGAGGAGGACCTGTTTGTATGATTCCGGGAGGGAAGAAGGTGATGACATAGTGGTCGTAAGGTGGGTGTTGATGTGTGTGTATGTGGTGGTTTTGGAGTGGAGAGAGAGAGGGTTAGAGGTGGTCAGCGTGTGTTGGCGGCACACGACCAGGTCTGATGGGACATGGGTTTGCTCTTCGCGGGCGTCTGATGGGAACGTCCGGACGCTCGGAGGGGCGCGTGTGAGTGCGCCGGCTCCGTGGGAGGGTGGTTTTTGTAATCTATTTGATACGCACGAGTGTCGTAGTATTGGACGGAGTACTCGGAATGTTTGAGATGTAGGCGGCGCAGATTCCGGCATGTGAACCGAATTCAAATTTGTGAAAGCTGCGCCTTGGAGTGTGTACCGTCTGATGTGCCTACGGATCCACTGACATGGGTGAGCTAGGCTCGGGTGGGGAGAGGTGATCGGTGCCCGTCGTCCGACGGGCCCTGTGGTCACCAGTCTATCGCTCATAGGGAGGCCAGGCCCGGAGCGAAGACGGTCGGCGTTGCTCATCCGAGCTACCGACCCATCCCCTATATTTTTTACGCCAGTAGTACTTTAGTAGTACTTTGGATCTTTTTACTGTCTTTAGTGACGGTAGGATGCGTTTTGGGATGGAGAGGGAGGTGTTGGACCCCGTGAGTTTGGAGATGGACTGGCTTGATTTGAGGATGGATGAGGAAGGGGTGGCGCGGAGGAGAACTTGTGACCATTCGGTTATGTGATTCTGCCAGAGGGGGTTAAGACGGGGGAGGAGGGAGGTGTGTGTCTTGCGGGGTGAGAATTCGCGGTATGCTTGTTTGTATGTGTGAGGGTCTGTGATATGTGTGGCTCTGTCTCTGAGTGATGTAATGAGCGCGGCGTCCTGGCAGGTGAAGTGGGTGCGGATTGTGGAGGCAATGGGGTTGGTGAGGGAGAGGGGAGGGATGTTGTGAAACATGGCTCCGGCGTCGCGTTGGGCGCGCACTAGGCATCTGAGCGTGGGGGGGAATAGACTGCCTGACATTATCGATTCAGTGGGCCAGTGGGAGTATGTTGTGGAGATTTTGTGAATGTGGGCTCTGGCCATGTGGCCCCTATAGCCGGGGGAGTTCAGGATTTTGTGGAGGTGGCAGACAGTGAGTTGCGCGGCATGGGCTTTTAGGGAGGGGAGGCCGTAGCCGAGGTCGGAGGTGGGCCGGTGTAGGGCGGTGCGGGGGAGGTTGCGCACCGAGGAGACGGCGGAGCGTAGGGCGCGGCATATTTGACCTTCGAGGGTGTCCAATTGGGAGTCGCTGAAGAGGCCGAGTTGGAGGGTGAAGTGTTTTCCGAGTAGGAGGCCACGGATGACGCGAATTCTGCGGGACTGGGTTAGTAGGGAGGAGGAGAGGGCGTTGATGAGGGATGTGGTAGTGCGTTTGAGTTCGTGCCAATGTTTGGTGAAGGTGAGGGCGGTGTTGAATTCTACCCCAAGGACGCGGTAAGTGTCCGAGGGGCCTATGGAGGGGATGGGTGCCGGGGTGGAGTTGATGGTGATGAACTGTGTTTGGAGGCGGGATGTGAGGAGGGGGATGTTGGCAAGGGAGAGGGCGTTGCCTGTGCGCCAGAGGGCGCCGGTAATGCAGCATTTTCGGATGTTGACGGTCATACCTGTGTAGGCGCTGAAGAGGGATAGTTTCCTTAGTTGGATGGCCATGTTTGGGGTCGAGCCCGTGGCTAGGCTGAGGTCGTCGGCGAATCCGTGTCCGGGGTATGTGGCTGTGGGTTCTGTTGGGTCGACGTTAGTGGCGGGGGGCCCTGGGCGATAGCCCCGGCTACCCACAGTGATCCAGCGGAGAAAGGGTTCGAGGAATAAGGTAAATAGGAACGGGGAGAGGGTGTCGCCCTGTAGGGTACCTCCATTGATGTCTATGGAGGGGGTGGGACCGTATGGGGTAATGTAGTCTGTGGATGAGACGCCGTAGAGGTTTTCGCATGTATCTACATAAGTGGAGGGCATACCGAGTTGTCTCATGTGTTTGAACATGATGCGGTGGTCTGCAGCGTTGAACGCGCCCTTGAAGTCCGCGTACATGACGTAGATGTCCTTGTTGTGTAGTTTCGCGTCCTCCATGGCCATGATTATGGAGGAGAGGGCGTCGTGGATGCTGCGTTGTTGTCGAAAGCCGTCTTGTTGGTCGCTGAGGATGCCGTGGGTTTCGGCGTATTTCGAGCCTGCGTCTTTTATTAGTGCGGTCCATAGCTTAAGGAGGTTATTCATGAGGGCGATGGGGCGGTAGTTGTCAAGGAGGGTGGGGTCACCTTTTTTATGTAAGAGGCATGTTGTGCTGTGGCACCATTCAGGGGGTGTGTAGGATTTGTGGGCGAGGAGGGATAGGAGAGAGTAGAGGGCGGAGCGGGTCTCCGGGGGTAGGAACTTGAGAATTTCGTTGGGGATACCGTCGGGGCCTGGGGCTTTGCATGTGCCTAGCGAGTTGAGGGTTTTATCAAATGTATCGCGGGTAATCATGTCGGCGAGAGTGAGTGTGGGGTCCCCTCGGGGATCGATAGTGTAGTTGTCGGGGTTGTCAGGGTGTTCCCATGGGGGTACTGGTAGGTCGGGCGGGGTGGCTCGCGTGAGTTCGGTGGTGAAGTGGGAGTGGACCGCCTTAATAACGGCTGAGGGGGAGGATGCTGTGGTTTTATCGGGTTTGGTAATGCGGTGGAGAGTTGAAGTTGCGGTGGTCGCGGGGAGGAGGCCACTTTCAATTTTTAAGCGGCGGTGGGAGGATTTTGGGGAGGCGTCGTAGGCAGTATTGGTGCGGGTTTTAATCTTTTCGAGTATATCCGTGGTGGTTGTTCGGAGTAGAAGGCGTATGCGTGTCTGGCATTGTTGATGGATATCGGTAGGGGAAAGATAGTCAGATGTTTGCAGGAGGGTTTGGGCTAGGGGTAGGGGGCCACCGTTGGTACTACATTTGCGGAGTTTGCGAATGAGTTTGCGTGTTTTTTTAGATAGCCAGGTGGGGTTAGTGGACGAGGTAGTGGGGCGGGGTTTCTTCGGGGGTAGGAGGGGCCATATGGTGGCTGCGTGGTCCATATATTGGGAGAGTAGGGCAGTGAATTTCGAGGCTAGGGTGTCGAGGGTGTCGGTAGAGGCCATGGAAGGGGTTGTGTTGAGAATTTCTGCGTGGAGGGAGCCCGTGTGGTTGATAAGGGAGGGTGTGCTACGTTGATATGACTTAATGTGGTGTGGTTGTAGTGGGAGTTTGAAGGAGAGTTTGCGTGTGGTGTGGTGTGTGCTAGGCGGGTTTTGTGCCGAGGGCGGTCGAGCGATAAGGGAGGAGGGGGCAGGGATAACTAGGTGTAGTGCCGAGTGGTCGGAGAAAAGTGAGGGAGAGGTGAAAATCGAGCATGTAGGCGGGTTGAGGCTGAGGGGGGAGGGAGGAGGGGTGAGCCAGTGGTCAAGGCAGCCTCCGCTGCGGGGGAAGGTGGGAAGGGGGGGGTGGAGTGGACGGAGGTGGTATTCGAGTAGGGAGGTGAGGGCTGGGTTGCCTGTACCTTGTGTGGTGGTTGTTTGGAAGTCGCCACCCCAAAGGACGCGGTGAGTTGGGTAGGCGTCCATCAGGCGGAGGCCCCATGCCGCGACCTCCGCGTATAAGTGTGTTAGATGGGTGCTGTGGAGTTGTGGCATGTAGGCTCCGAGGAGGAGGTAAGGATTGCCTGAGTGTGGGGCGAGTTTTAGTCCTGCGATATGTGGGATGAGGTGTGGGGGTGGGGTAAGGACGGTGGCAGATTGGAACGACTCCCTGCGGACCGCGAAGAGAACACATGCGTCGGGTAGGGGCACAGATGAGTAGCAGGTTCTGGAGCTTTTGAGGAGGTATTGGGGGAGGGCGATACGCCACCTGGATTTGTGGGTGTCGTGGTTAGTTTCCGTGAGGACGAGGACATCCGGGCGGTGGGTGGTGGCGAGGTGTTCCACGTCCATGATGGATGTGTATAGCCCCCTGGTGTTGAGGTTAATGAGGTGTAGAGGTTGTGGGAGGTGGTGTGGGAGGATTGGTGGGGGTTGGGGGTCGGGGGGGTTAGGGTGGTTCGCGTGGGGGGTAATGCGGCGTGGTGGGGGGGTGTGGGAGGTGAGGGGGTGGGGCAGGTATGGGGGTGTGGTGTGGGAGCGGGTGTGGGGGAGAGTGGGTTGGCGGGTTTCAGAGGGGGGGATGGAGTGGCTGAGAGGAGGGGTCGATGAGGAGGGTTGGGGGGGGGTGTGGAGGCTCGGGGGAAGGGGGGGGCTGATGAGGGTGGAGGGTGTTAAGGAGTTGGGAGCGACCCACAGGGAGGGGGGTGGAGCGGAAGACGTGGAGCCACAGAAGGGTGTGGAGGGAGTAGACTGTGTGTTTGGGGTCGAAAGGAGGGGGGGCGTAAGCATGGTCAGCAGGTGCCGTGAGTATAAAGTATGTGTGAAGGAGGACGTGGGTTCCACAGGACCACGCGCGAGGTGTGTCGTTCTGTCGAGGGGGGTTGAGCAGGCGGAGAGTGAGGAGTTGGGGGGAGGGAGACGAGTTCCATGTGGCGAGGAGTGAGAGGGAACGGGTAAGTAGGGACGGTGGGGGGGGGGGTGGTGGAGTGAGTCCACCCAAGTGGCGGAGTCGTGTGTCACGTGAAGGAGGCCGAAATGGGAGTGCTGCCAGATGAGGACAAGTAGGGAGTTGTGGGGTGTGCCCGGGCGCGGGGGTACGCCTCTGTTTGAGAGGTTGGTCCACTGGCTGGGGTATATGTGGTGGTTGTGGAAGGTGTCTACTTCGATGTTTGTGATAACAGTGTAGTGGTTGTGGAGGTTAGAGTGGAGCTTGGCAAGGGAAGTAGCAATGCAGTAGAGGTTTGAGAGGTCCTGGTAATGACCCCATTGGAAGGAGAGCACGGCCGAGGAGTCGAGGTGGCCGATGGGGGTGGGGAGGCCGTGTTCAAGGTTAAGGTCAAACAGGTAATTGTGTAGTTTGATGGTGCAGGTGTCGGGTGTGAAGTGTGACGGAAGTGAGGCCCTGAGTGGGTTGGTTACACAGTGAGTACGGATATCGTGGGGGGGGCGTGGGAGGGGGGCAGGGGGTCGAACCTCCGGGCATGCTGGCCCGTCTGTAGTGGAGTTAGGGATGGGGGCTGGCTCTATCGGCCGAGTGAACATCGGATGGAGGAATGGGAGGTCCAGGGGGGGGGTGTGTGCTCCTCATTGGCTTCCGCCGTGTTCAGGTCTTCGTCAGGGAGATCTTCGAGCTCGAAGTCAGAGGTTGCAGGGGATGAGGTAGGTAGGGGGAGGTTTGAGGGGTGTGTGCTGGACGGGAGGTCGGGGGTTCGGTGGTTGGAGTTGGGGTGGGTTGTGGGCAAGGGGAGTGTGTGAGGCGTGTGTAGGTCTGGGGGTCATGGGGGTTGCGGCGGTGTGGGGGTGAGTGGGGGGTCTTTCTGAGGGTGTGGCGTGTGTGCTTTAGGACGCCGGACGGGGGGGCAGGTTTGAGGGCGGGGTCTGTATGTATGCGTGTCTTAGGGGAGGAGTCCATGGGGTCGGTGAGGGGGAGGGAGGGGGGGAGGAGTTGGAGGGGGGGTGGTATCATGTTGGGGGTGGAGTCTGTGCGTTGGGGGGAAGGAGGAGGTGGGGGGTCAAGGCCGGTTGGGTGTGAGGAGGCTGTGGCGGGGTGTGTGAGGGGGGTGGAGGAGGAATCCATGTGGTCAACTGAGGTTTCGAGGATGGTGGGGAGGGGGGGTGGTGGAGGAGGGGTGGTGTCGGGTAAGGTGAGAGGGTCAGCTGGGTGTGTGGGGTGAGGGTTCGTAGGGGGGGCGGGGGGGGGGGAGCGACGTTTTTTGGAGGGGCGCTGATTGCGAGTGTGAGGGGGGGGGGAATATGATGGGGCCAGTTGGATGTCAGGGAGGGAGTCGAGGTCGAGGGGGGTATCGTCAGGGGTGTCCAGCAGGGAGCCGTCCGCAGGTTCATGTTGCCATGCTTCGTAGGTGTTGGTCGCCTGTAGGTGGCCTGTCCATTCGAGAAGGAGAGAGGGGGGGTTGCGAAGGAGGGATTTGTTTTTTGTGAGGGTGAGCTGAGAGGGGGAGGGGGAGGTAGTGAAGATGGGGTCCGTGATGCGGGACCTGCCGAAGGTGGAGTAGTGGTGGGGTGTGATGTATAGGGAGCATGTGGTGTTGGTTGGGGTGCCGCGGTGTATGTAGGTGTGGGGGAGGGGGATGGTGGCAGTGCCGTTGGTTGATATGAGGATGCAGTACATGATGTTGGTGAGGGAGATTTGGATGCTGGTGGCGATGTGAGGGGAGGGGGAGGGGTGGGAGCGGAAGTATGAGCCGTCAGGAATTTTTTTGAGGGAGGTGTGGTGTGAGATGTCGAAGGTGGAGGGTGAGGAGCGGTGGGAGTGGGTGTGTGACTGTGCGTATTCTGAAGCTGTTTGGTGGAGGAGGGTGGAGAGCCAGTGTGAGGAAGGGATAGTACCGTTGGACGTGGGTTGGGGGAAGGGGAGGGGGTGGGGGGATTGGATGAGGACTGTGGTGAGGCAGGTGTCAGTCCAGGAGGTGCCTGGGACATGGCCTGTGAGAGGAGGGGGTGTGATGGTAATTGTGTAGTTTTGGGGGGTGGGGGGTACGGTGTGAATAGCATTTTGAAGGGTGGCGTGAAAATGTACAGGGCCTGATTGTGAAAGAACTGGATTATGGGGTGGGTGGAGGATATGCATCCAGAAGGAGGGGGGGTCGTTCACGACCTGGACGGGTTCCCGTGTAGGTTGTAGGGCGTCCGCGATCTGGAGCAGGAGTTGGGCTGGTTCCGGGAGGTCTTCCATTCGGGGGGTAGGGGTGGTGGCGCTGGCGTTCCAGGTGTCTGCGAGTTCCGTGGCGAGTCGATCTAGCAGGAGGGCCTGTATCAGGGGAACGACGTCTAGGCCGGAGAGATGAGTGAACAGGGGGGAGCTAATTTTCATGCGTTGGCCTGATATTGCGGGAACGGCGACAGCTCGTATAATCTGAATTTCCTGCTGACTCAGGGTGGTGGAAAGTTGGGGGTCCGAGGCGGCGCTGGGTGGCGTCGGACCTCCCGATGGGAGTTCACGCTGGCGTGAAGCGAGCTGGTAAAGCAGGCCAACTGTTATGCAGGAGGTGGGGATGTCCAGCCTGACCTCCTGGTGGCCATGTGAGAGTGCGACGGGCAGAGGGGTGAGATCGTGTTGCTGGGGCATGGCGGGGTGTGGGGTGCGGGTGACTGAGGCTGTCCATCGCGCACGATGGGCGAGTTCCCGTCCGATTATATTTCTCGCGCGGGCCGGGATATCGGTTAGGGCGTGAACTTTTTCGAGAAGCCAGCGTCGAGCGAGAGAGCAAGCGGAGATGAGCATGAGTGAGGAAGACGGCGTGTTCGGTAGGAACACACCGTGGAGCCAGAAGCTGGCAGTGTCAGGAGGGGCGGTGGAGTACTGGCCTGTCAGGAGGTAGGAGTCGATCAGGCGAGCAGAGAGGTCAACGGCCCTTCCGAGGTCGGGGGCAGTCGTCGGGGTGGAGAGGACCAGGGGAGTTTGAAGCCCTGTGCCCGGCGTGGGTTCCAGGGGCGTGCCTCGTCCGTAGTCTGCAGTTGCGAGGGAATGGAGCCAGTGGGTGACCCACAAGGCGGTTACGGGGGCCGATGTGGTCGTCCGCGAAAAGGGGTGTAGGGCGGTCCTTGAGGAGGACCTGTTTGTATGATTCCGGGAGGGAAGAAGGTGATGACATAGTGGTCGTAAGGTGGGTGTTGATGTGTGTGTATGTGGTGGTTTTGGAGTGGAGAGAGAGAGGGTTAGAGGTGGTCAGCGTGTGTTGGCGGCACACGACCAGGTCTGATGGGACATGGGTTTGCTCTTCGCGGGCGTCTGATGGGAACGTCCGGACGCTCGGAGGGGCGCGTGTGAGTGCGCCGGCTCCGTGGGAGGGTGGTTTTTGTAATCTATTTGATACGCACGAGTGTCGTAGTATTGGACGGAGTACTCGGAATGTTTGAGATGTAGGCGGCGCAGATTCCGGCATGTGAACCGAATTCAAATTTGTGAAAGCTGCGCCTTGGAGTGTGTACCGTCTGATGTGCCTACGGATCCACTGACATGGGTGAGCTAGGCTCGGGTGGGGAGAGGTGATCGGTGCCCGTCGTCCGACGGGCCCTGTGGTCACCAGTCTATCGCTCATAGGGAGGCCAGGCCCGGAGCGAAGACGGTCGGCGTTGCTCATCCGAGCTACCGACCCATCCCCTATATTTTTTACGCCAGTAGTACTTTAGTAGTACTTTGGATCTTTTTACTGTCTTTAGTGACGGTAGGATGCGTTTTGGGATGGAGAGGGAGGTGTTGGACCCCGTGAGTTTGGAGATGGACTGGCTTGATTTGAGGATGGATGAGGAAGGGGTGGCGCGGAGGAGAACTTGTGACCATTCGGTTATGTGATTCTGCCAGAGGGGGTTAAGACGGGGGAGGAGGGAGGTGTGTGTCTTGCGGGGTGAGAATTCGCGGTATGCTTGTTTGTATGTGTGAGGGTCTGTGATATGTGTGGCTCTGTCTCTGAGTGATGTAATGAGCGCGGCGTCCTGGCAGGTGAAGTGGGTGCGGATTGTGGAGGCAATGGGGTTGGTGAGGGAGAGGGGAGGGATGTTGTGAAACATGGTTCCGGCGTCGCGTTGGGCGCGCACTAGGCATCTGAGCGTGGGGGGGAATAGACTGCCTGACATTATCGATTCAGTGGGCCAGTGGGAGTATGTTGTGGAGATTTTGTGAATGTGGGCTCTGGCCATGTGGCCCCTATAGCCGGGGGAGTTCAGGATTTTGTGGAGGTGGCAGACAGTGAGTTGCGCGGCATGGGCTTTTAGGGAGGGGAGGCCGTAGCCGAGGTCGGAGGTGGGCCGGTGTAGGGCGGTGCGGGGGAGGTTGCGCACCGAGGAGACGGCGGAGCGTAGGGCGCGGCATATTTGACCTTCGAGGGTGTCCAATTGGGAGTCGCTGAAGAGGCCGAGTTGGAGGGTGAAGTGTTTTCCGAGTAGGAGGCCACGGATGACGCGAATTCTGCGGGACTGGGTTAGTAGGGAGGAGGAGAGGGCGTTGATGAGGGATGTGGTAGTGCGTTTGAGTTCGTGCCAATGTTTGGTGAAGGTGAGGGCGGTGTTGAATTCTACCCCAAGGACGCGGTAAGTGTCCGAGGGGCCTATGGAGGGGATGGGTGCCGGGGTGGAGTTGATGGTGATGAACTGTGTTTGGAGGCGGGATGTGAGGAGGGGGATGTTGGCAAGGGAGAGGGCGTTGCCTGTGCGCCAGAGGGCGCCGGTAATGCAGCATTTTCGGATGTTGACGGTCATACCTGTGTAGGCGCTGAAGAGGGAGAGTTTCCTTAGTTGGATGGCCATGTTTGGGGTCGAGCCCGTGGCTAGGCTGAGGTCGTCGGCGAATCCGTGTCCGGGGTATGTGGCTGTGGGTTCTGTTGGGTCGACGTTAGTGGCGGGGGGCCCTGGGCGATAGCCCCGGCTACCCACAGTGATCCAGCGGAGAAAGGGTTCGAGGAATAAGGTAAATAGGAACGGGGAGAGGGTGTCGCCCTGTAGGGTACCTCCATTGATGTCTATGG